>NMRA01000300.1:367323-389919 GCA_002633005.1 Phoronis australis | reverse complement strand
TCAAAATCCTGGATCCGCCCCTGCAGCGGACTCGTGTTGTCTCCATAGCTGCTGGAATTTCCATGACATTTTGTTTGTCAGTTCTTGGTCAGTCACCAGGTGGCGAAACTATCTCGGCCAAGGTATTCGCTCACCAAAATGTCGTAGCAATCGCCGATATTTGGCGAATCTGCTAGCACAGAAACAGCAGACAAGTTATCAAGAGCAGCACTGATCACGTGGGTTTGCTTTTACAAGGTGTCGTTGTTTCTTCCTTCTGAAACGCAGCATGTCACTGTGACTGGATATCACCGGCAGAGGCTGGTGTTGGCTTACGAGATTTCGCAAGCATTACGTGAGATATTACCGCGTATTTTAAATGAGAACACGTGATTTGGCTAGATTTTTACCGACTCGGAACCGTCTACCATGCCTCCCGTTCAGTAAAACTAGGACCTCGCTAACAAGCATGCAAGACTTCGCTAGATAACGTGAGATATTGCCGTGTATCTTGAATGAGAACGCGTGACTTGGCCCTAGCGTTACTGAACGCACGCCTGGTCCCATCTGATAACTCACGCAATTTTAGGCGTTAATGCAAAACAAATTATAAAAATTGATTCCGCCCGGTTTCGAACCGAGGACCTTCTGCGTGTTAGGCAGATGTGATAGCCACTACACTACGGAATCGGATGGATATCACATTGTTGTAACCCGCTTATAGATGGCCTCGCTAGATATGTTGTGGTATTCCTCGTATAAACAAAAGATGTCGCAACAGTATATCCACAACGCCAGGCGGTGCTTTTTCAACACCCCGGTATGCAGGCACTGAACAGTTCTCACAGGGATTTGCCTATCAGAACACACGGGGGACTCTTCACCCTTTCTTCACTCTGTCAAAAACTGCATGCAAATAAAGAAAAGTTTTGAGTCATTTCACATCACAAGCCCTACAGATGAGAACAGAAACTTTGTTCTCTCTTGCATTTTTGACCATTTCACTCCGGCCCAGTGGAAACCAAGCTAGACTAAGAAAAATAAGGACAAAAAATGCAAAATCGGCACTTTTCACCCCAAAACCACCACTTCCTTGCCGATGCTCGACTAAAGCCAACATTATATTCCGAAAGCAAATTTCCTACCAATTCCAAAAATGTGGTCCGACCAAAAGTACTGTCAACCAAATAGTTTTTTTGCAAATCTTGCTTGTTTGAGGGCTACCTGAAATCGCGGCCAATTTCTCAGTCGCTACACAGCAATGCACAACTGCAACAGGGGGCCACCGTCTTGAAGAAGAGTGCAACTACAGCCAAGAAAGTGGCCTTTTTTAATTTTCAGCATGTTCACAAATACAAACAAACCAAATTCACTTGGCCTACGTACAATACCTAACTGAAAAATACCCTCAAGCCTGGCCTATCCCTAGATGTTAATATTTTGGGGAGTGCAAATTGGCCGCGGCCGCAGTCTAACCGTTCAGTGTCACCTATGTGATGCGCAGTTACTGAGTTAGATTGTTTACTAAGTAATCCCATATTTTGTAGCCCTTGTATCTTCCGCGCATCAGTTAAAAGAAGCTTTACCCGTGGCCATGTAATCTACAGTATCAGATAGTATGTTTCTTGCTATAATTGAGCGAGTGATAAATGTCCATTTATCCATCCCTATTGCAATTAATCCCAATAACAGACTATGACAATTATAGAACAGTTAAAGGATTAAAGCAGAGTAGCCGAGTGCGTGTATAAAAACAATGAGCTTGCGATAATTAACTTGTTTATATGGTGATGAACAGGCCTGATTAAAAGACTTGCTTAATTTTATTCTCCACTTCCAATCAAATGATCGCCAAATGATAGCAAAATGTTTCCTATCGTTATTTCTGCGAGGGTAATTGACTTGGGAGACGAGTTCCCAAAGCCATCAAATACGCGATAAATGCATGGCAGTCTAAATACGCACACTGTGACACTGAGTTAGAACGTTTAGTGCACCGGTTAATTGAGTTTTGAAATCATTTACAGTTGACGAATTTCATTTTTGTTCACGTTTCCGGGAACCTACGTTGACGCCGAGCTGTGCGTCGTTCTAAAATCTCCCCCATACAGCCTTATTACTTCATATAACAGTGACGTGAACAACGGGACAAGTGGCCATAATATCCAGGTGTAATCACCTTCCTCATTATGCATGCAAATTACTTTAACTGTGGACAGATTTAACAATCTTTTGTGCTTGAAATCATTCGAAATCAATGAGACTCGTCCTTAGCTGCCAATGTGCCCGCGTTCACTCTGCCGCCGTGTATGCAAATCACGACGAGTCCATTCCATTAAGATGTCCGTGCACCATATCAGTTAGTAATAGACGTTTCAATCTTACAGATTGTCCGTTATCTATAGATTTCTGTTAATTGAAGTTGCCCGTCGGTTGAAATCGACGATCGTTCATCTTAGAAGACACTGCTGATAATATGCCAAATGTCAATAAATATATATTACAAGCTTTTATTTTCGGTGACGTCATAATAGCTATGATCCAACTTGTCACTGACGTTTCCTCCATTTGCCCAACGGCTTTTTGCGGTACATTTGATTAAAAAACTCCTAAAATTTAGAATTAAAACAAATGGAAACTATGCATCCTAATTAAATTATATATTCGTAACGGTTAGAACTGGTGAGGTATGAATGGCCTAGATATACGGGCCAGTCTGATGTTAGTCGACAAAGAAAAAAGTGAAATGATAACATTGATTACTATCCTAGCAATACGCGACGGAAGTTAGCCAAAAATGCAAAAAATGAAATATCGCTGATTAAGTTAATAAACCCAGTTTCGTACCGTTTGTACGTTAAAATTATCTTGACAAGTCGACATATAAAGGCTTTACAAAACAGATGATGATCGAAACACGAGACGTCAAATTGAAAGACATGCATTAAATGCCATTTCAATTTTTAGCGTTTATCAAATATATTTTTCTTAGCTTGAACCAGCTTGGAACAAAAATCGAACCGTGCCTAAAATTAGAATATTACGTAAATTATATCACCGTATGTGTTTACGCTTTTTAAATTTATCTCCAAGTTTGTAAAACTTTGATTGTTGAGTTATTAACCTTTCGAACATTTTGCTTTAAAAAATGACACCATGTTTTAAAAAACCTCATTGGGAGATAAGTTTTAATGTAGTTATTCTTTGTAAGTCGGAAACAATATTTTCAAACAATTATTATATTGCAGTTCAGCATAATTTTGCACTACATATGAACTGGACTAATTTGAGGTTTTTAAAAATATTTCTAACTTTCATACATTGAACTGGCGTGTTTTCTGCTCCATGGTCTTGCTCTGCCTTTTAGTCTTGTAGTACTGCTAATATGAAGACTTATCTGTTTCGATTATCTGATTCCAAATGTGAAAGTAAGTGTTATTACGTTGAGCGTTATAGGATAAAACAACCTGAAATTCAAGGTACGTGTGTAATAAAAGCAAATGTAGTTCAGGAAACTGTAGGTTTCCTAAGGTACAACTCTTTTCAAGTTTATGGGCGGAAATGAAACGTATCCTGCACTAAGGGGTGGAGCGTTGCAAGGTACATCGTCTATTATTGCGATACATTGAAAGGCTCGGGGGCCCATCATATACAATTATTGCTTGAGTCACTGAATAACTGGTAAGAGTTTAAAACAGCGGGATGACGCCTGTGTTTAGATATAATGTGCTTGGGTAGTAAACACGGTCATTATTATAAACAAACTAATTCTAAATACTGTTGTCATCCGCCCTTTGATGTATGCCGACATTGACTCAACTGGTTGAGTGCAGACACAAGACATATCGTTCCAACTTACGCCAACCACATCACGAATTTATTTTCATCTCACTTTTCTATTTTCGCATGTTATAACACAGACTACATTCGGTGTACAGTTCATCTCAGAAATGGAAGAGTCTACCTCAACGAATCTTATGCCTCGGTATTCATATATTCGCAGGGTTTTTTATCTTAACTTTAATTACCGGAAGTCGGAGTAATGTCTGTTCGACCAGCTCCCTTGATTTTCATTTGATCATTCCGCGTAGTGAAGGTATGTTTGTTCATAAACGAGTGACTCTCTCAGTGATTTGTAACAACTGAACAAAAATTGAGTTTTATTTTAATTCAAACTAACAGCAGAATATGGAATGTTACTGAGGTTTCTTGACAGGCTGTAACAAAGTGAGGGACACGTTCCTCCTTCGACTACACCCCTGGGTTTTCCCGAGTGCACAAAAAGAGTATACTTCGAATTCATTATACTGCTTTTACGCACAAACAGATCTATTCGCCATCAATAGAAAATTGTTTTTGACTCATCGCCAAAACTACACCTGCGTGCAGTGCCACGGCCACTAACGATTTCAGCGTTCCTCGTGTGAGGCAGAAATGCGACGCAAATAAAAAATGTGAAAACGCAGTGAATAGCGCTTGATCTTGCAATCATAGGTTGCTAGTTGTCGTCATAATTGAAAAGGTCGGCCTCTTTGAAGCGGTCAATTAAGACATATTTGTCCCAAATCAAAAAGCAAGTGGCTAGTTTTACAATTTGTCAAAATAATTAAACAGGATTAGTCTTTTATTGCCGGTCACTTGAATAGTGAGGTACATTTCATATGATCAAGTTATAAATCGGCACATAATCGTTGTTTAGAAACTGATGAAGAGCGATTACCGGCCCTAATGGGATTGGAAATGATTTTATTTTGCAAAGAAGCAATTTAAATTCCCTTCGCTCAATAAAAATTGTATATTGCCAACCAAATAAATACTTTGTTTTGTGGCGTGGGTTGTATTTGAAACATCAAATCAAAGTTTACCAACGAGAGACAGGCTCGGTAATAGCTGAATTAAAAGTTTAATCTTTTCGTAAAACTTATTATAAGCTTACTCACTCAGTTAAAACACGATTTTATTTTGCGTTTTCCCTGCATGTTATATTTCGAAGTTTGTAGTAAAACAATCAATTTATTCGGTAAATAGTCGTCAGCTGCGTCAGATTCACCGTTCAGCGTCCGATAGGTCACAACTGCACGAATGGCGCCAACCGCTCGAACATGTGGCTCCAGATGATGACAAGATAAGGCCAGAGTTCCTATGATTTTAGTTGACACTCTTTTGAAATAAAAGTTGAATACAGTTAAACAATGGAAGGTCAGCGTCCATGTTGGTTGTGCCTGCACTTCCTGAGCAACAGTTCCATGAAATCATTGGGCACGAAAAACTCCGAACATATGAAAAATCGTGACACAGTGTGTGGAAGACGTGTTACTAACTAGCTTATTCGTGGAAAGTGAAAAATTAAATCCAATAATATATAGTATTCGTTTACGTGACACGTTTGAGAAGCCATAGGTCATACTGGTTGTACCTTCTTGTTGGCAAGAGCACTATCTAATAGAGCGTGATTAGTTCCGTCACCCAGCCCATCGAACTGTTTCACCACAATGCCCCGAATTTTCACAACTTTATATTTACATGCCTTAGCGGAGGGCATAGTGCAAAATGTTGAGCCTCATGTCTGGAGGCACTCTGATGAGGCTGTGTGTGGCAGAGGGCACAAATGAATTTAACTTTTATTGGAAGCTTATGATTGGAATCCAACACTGAGACTTATGAGTTAGTAGCTATTTTGGGACAGGGAAGTGTTTGTTTACTAATTCCGTCCCTCGTAATCTGCCTATAAACATGTTGAGTGTTGGTTTCAACATTAAAAAAGATTAAAATTATATGAAGTTCAACATCAATACACAAGTATTTATTTTTTGCCTTCTTACATTAAAGAACTTGTATGTTGTTGCTATTATAATTTTTTTCTACAAATAAGTTCATAGTTACTTACATTCATTTTTAAAGCGTTCTATTTACTAACCCGTGGGTCTGTTCATGAACTTTACACTAGGCAACGACATCTTCTATAAACTCCTCGTTGTACTAAATGATTTGTTTAAGATTCAGTTCGCAATGCCCCACCTCATATCATTAATAACCTTCCTGAAAGTGTTTCTCAAAAAATTTTTACCCATTCGTTATCCACTGTTATAAATTATTTTAAGAATGTTTGTTTTGAAAGTTTTGAACTTGAATGCACTATTCCCAACTGCTTTGTGTGTAACTATTTTCGATAATTTCTCCTAGTCTTTTTACAAGTAGTTTTAAATTATATTATCACTTAATTTTGTAATTCTGATTATCTGTAACACTGTAATTTTTTATTCTCGGATGGCTCCGTGGTCAGCGGACCCATCGGGTCCTTCACGGAGTCTCCATAAGCGTAAATTTGTATTAATTGTATTTTTGTCTTAACGTGAATGAAGTGTATTAATTACTACTAATTTAGTATTTCATATTAGATTTCGTTAAAGACACGTCTAGACATTTTGTTAGCGAGCTTGATACTGGTACGTTCGTTATTTCGGAGTAGTCTCCTTTCCTCTGGTGTGCAAGTATGAAGTAAAATACCGAGAGACATAACAAACAAACAAAAACACTAGCTATATTTCGTGACTTCATGTCACATCATCAGGCAATGAGTGGAATGAACATATACATAGCGAAATAAACAATGAAATACACGTGACAGCGGGAAGAGAGGTGTACTAGCAGAGAGAGTGAATGCAACACACGGTAGGAAGCCCGCAAGCATATCGAAACAGAGCCAGTGTGCTATGCGCACCTGTGAGGTGTTCATTGAACGCAGGTTTTTCGTGACCGATCAATAGCGATTCCAAAATCTTTAGCCGAAATGTGTCATTTTACCATCCACTCTACAAGCACCCCCCATTTTACCCTCCACATTCACCCTCAACTTAACCCTCAACACTCACCTTCCATTTTACCATCCACTCTACAGCCACCCCCCATTTTACCCTCCACATTCATCCGCAACTTTGCCCTCAACACTCAGCTTCCATTTTACCATCCACTCTACAGCCATCCCCCCATTTTACCATCCACTCTACAGCCATCCCTCCATTTTACCATCCACTCTACAGCCATCCCTCCATTTTACCATCCACTCTACAGCCATCCCTCCATTTTACCATCCACTCTACAGCCATCCCTCCATTTTACCATCCACTCTACAGCCATCCCTCCATTTTACCATCCACTCTACAGCCATCCCTCCATTTTACCATCCACTCTACAGCCATCCCTCCATTTTACCATCCACTCTACAGCCATCCCTCCATTTTACCATCCACTCTACAGCCATCCCTCCATTTTACCATCCACTCTACAGCCATCCCTCCATTTTACCATCCACTCTACAGCCATCCCTCCATTTTACCATCCACTCTACAGCCATCCCTCCATTTTACCATCCACTCTACAGCCATCCCTCCATTTTACCATCCACTCTACAGCCATCCCTCCATTTTACCATCCACTCTACAGCCATCCCTCCATTTTACCCTTCACACTCATCCTTCATTTTATCCTTGCACTCACTCTCCATTTTGCATGTTTGTGCAAAGCGTCGAAACCGTAAGTAAGACTGAGAAGGCAAACCTTTGACTCATAATAAGACCCTCTAGCCCGATGAATTCGTCGTTAGAACTCATCATCTCTAACACCTCCCTGGATCGATGAATTTGCCCGTACAGAACATAATTACTAGTAAGTCAATTACGACCGTTATCATTATTACCACAGTAATACAAACTTGTATTTTTTCTGATAATGTCGCCAGGTTTATTTAGTAGTAGGCTGTCTTGACCCTACCCAAATAGTCATCATACGTCTGACCACCAAGATAGGTCTAACCACCCTCTCTCACATGGCAGCTTCTCCTTCGGGGCCCTGCAGCCATGAACCTGACTTCTTCCCAACAATGTGGTATTTGAACCCTGATCCATAACGTCCTCAGCTGGCTGGTGCACAGTGTCGGCCAACTCACTGTGGATCTACTTGTTCTCCGCACTCTTTCTGCCCACAGTGATACCACATGAACCACGTGACTTTATCAGTTGCCTCACCTATAACTTTCTAATGACTGTTCGTCTGTCCTTTCTTCGTTCTCGCTAGAATCTGTAATAAGACCATGTACTGACTAGGAAACCCCTGCATACCTTCCTTTACCTCTACAGGAAATAAGCACGCCTTCCGGCTCCTCTCAAGACAACTATAATCACTTATACTTGCTGACTTTTCTCTCCTGCGCTTCTTCACAACCTTCTTTCCAAGGCACCATCTTTCCTACGATGAACCCATTACATCTTACTGCCGGCCACACCTCTACACTGTCTCTATGATCTCCTCAAAGAACTTCAATCGCGCCTTTAGACCAGATCTCAACCCCCAATTTGTACCATCCATGACTGAGTTGACTGTCGATCAGTTCTTATGCTCTTCTGAACTGTATCTGTTGTCTGGCTCTTGGTGGCTCCGTCGCCCAGAATCCAATACATCTGCAAGAGATATTGCAACTGTATGTGCAGCCATCTAAATCGTCCTTGCTGTAGCAACATCTTACATCCAGATAAGATATGAGCTAACGTTCCCGGCCCTTGACCCATAGAATAGGTAGTGCAACGCACATACGTCATCATGATTGTTAATATTAGACAGATTTGACCATTTGACGAACGAGAAGAAGAAGAAGAAGAATCGACATGCTGGGTTGTCCACCAGACTCTGACGCCAACGCAAGAGAATTGACAGCGATGGTAACACATTACAAAAACTTACTTCACAAATGAGACCGTCATCATAACTCGCACAATTAAAACCATCATAGACATTAGCACAAGTAAGACCGTCTGCATTGATGAATTCGCCCGTACATACCATAGTTACCGTACTAGGTATAATTGGATTATTAAACCCATCCATCCAAGTACAGTACGCTCCCCATATTCGCTAATCCAAGGATGGATCTGCAGTATGAATATGCATCACACCACTCAAAGTATTGATGGGGCACAGACCCAATCACGTCTACATTTTCCTCTGTTTACTAATGAAGAAAAACCGTTCTAAAGCGATTCTTTGCGATTTATCGATGATCTAACTAAGTCCATTTGAAACTCAACCATCACAGGAATTCTTTGTCAAACTTTTAACTCAAAAAACTTCTTCAACAAGTGAATTTCGGAAGATAGCAATTTAGACGATTCACATTTCCTTCTATTAGTCTTCACCGTTGTTGTAACACTGGAATTATCCTGTTGAACTCCTTACTTTATTAATCAATCACATGAGTTACGCAACACTGAAAAAAGTGGGGGCTATAACCCCCCAGCCCCTTGTGGTGCACTGCCCATGGACCATAGGCGGCACAGCACTGAACAAGTGGAGGATATAGACCCCCAGCCCCCTATGGTGCGCCGCCCACGAATCAATCTTGCTTGTTTTCCAAGAAAACTGGGCAGTGTGGTCAAACAGTTTTGTAGGCAACTATAGTTAGTGTCCTTGCCAACAAAAAGGTACAATCCGCAGCAATTGATAATTCTACTATAGGTTTATTTAAGCCTGTCTGTCGTATGAATTCTTCTTGTAGACAATTGTGTATGAATCTACTATGGAGAGTGGGCGGATTTTGTAGTGAGAATCTATTTAGATTGTACTTTATTATTACACGTTTAAAAACACTAGATTTTTTACCTCATTTTCACTTCCTTACGGTTTACGGAAAGCGTGACTTCCGCTTACACCTGTAACCTACGACCTTTGACTTTTGATGTCCCTCTCAAACGCATTTCTAAGCCTTTCCGATTTGAGGATGACGTCACGTCCTGTTACACTTGCACCTTTGACCTATAACATTTGACCTATGATCTTTGACCGAGGTCCCTCTCAAACATGTCACGTAAATGACTTACTATGTAACCGGGGTTTTCCGTAGATAAGCCAACCCGATGAAACGCCCATGTGCGTTTATTCAGAAAATCCCGGTACTTCCAGTACTTTGGTTGCTTTAATTAGCGCAACGCTCTTTTAAATACTCGGGCGTCACTTAATACCAGAAGTCAGGTGTTTTGGGCGTCTCGAAATAATACACAAATAATTTCCTTTTGAGTTTGCATGTACACGTGTCTACTTGAGCACGATATGATATAATATGATATATCATATCATATGATATTTATATATTTTTTTGTATAGTATAGATTATTACATGGCGAAGTCGTTATTTCCCGTAATCTAGAGCCCCAGTGGATTTTGGAGAATTATCGCCCGAGGGCTCTAGATAAGGGGGGGGGGGTAACGACTGAGAACATGTAATAATCTATTTATACCACATACTGAACGATAAAGATTGCAATGAATCGATCTACCTTTCTCGATTCGCCTCGGCTTTTGTAACTACTTTCTACGTCAGAGGCCTGGGGTCGGAGGTCGTGACCTTTTGAGAAACGCCGAGTTGCTCTTGTTAAAATGATGTTTTACTTAAAACCACATAAAATTGAAACAAATTAGAAATAAAGTGAATCTTTAAACTAATTTTTAAGCAACTAGTCTAGATTACCACACATCTTATCATGCTAAGCTTCCACCGTGAAAATATCGTCTGCTAAAGAGGCTAGTTACTGCTTATAATGTCCAAGTCAAAGGATCCTGACGACACGTTACTCGCATTCAAACCGGGGATCGATGATTTACAAGTGAGAGAACATGGCAGATAAATTTTATTGAATTTACGATGTCGTTTTTATTGAAATTGTGAGTCTCATTTTATTTTTCATAGCGTATAAATGTTAGTACAATGCCGTATGTTGATCATGCGTTTGTTGCACGTTCGTTGACGTCACCTGCTGAGTAGTGCAGTGGTAAAGTCGACGTCTCGAAACTCTCGGCTTGCGGAGCGGGTTCGAAACCGTCCACGGTTTACCGCCAAAATAGTATTCAACACGCGCTCAATAACTAAATGGGTTTTTAACGGTTGTATAGGCCATTTCAGGCTGATCATGTGTCATAAGATAGGATATGATACGATGCGACAGACACACTGCTAATACATGTTACAGTACATTACATTGACAAAATAGGTATGCCAAAATTACAAATTAACTTATATTTAAATGTGAATAAAATGAAAGATATGTCCCAACTCAAACACGAAGACGTTGGCCAGATTCATTTACACCACACGCAATGAGATAGCCATGCAGACAGCATAAAGTCAGTAAACAAATTTTCGGGGGTCGATGTATAACACTGAACATCAAAACGTGCATACAGTACAAATACTTTCAAACGATGAATATATTATGATAATGAGTTAATAGTTGCTTATCGCTTTGTTTATCTCTAGGACCAATATCATATTGCTCCCAGGTTTACCTGGATCAAAATGAAAATATAATTAGACATTTTATCCTCATCAAATCCATCCCACAATACTCCTTGCCTTAATGGGATTCCGTTTCCGTCACCAACTCGAGTCACAGGCGCCATTTCAGATTTGTAATTTCAGGATTGGCTGTCCTAAAAATACTCTGAAGCGTTTTCAGTGAAGTCGCGAATATTATGAGACCGATTTTATGAAAGTGCAAGGCATAATTCGATTTTCGTATGTAGCCTGCTAAACAGAGCGAAATGCTGTTTTAACTCGTATTCGTACCCAAGAAAATCCACAGAAATTTTACAGAGAAAATGTTACGTTGTACTGTAAGCAGCTCACAGATGCGACGAAGGTTTTACCTCAAGGGGATACACGCAAAAAAGAGCCGACGAGTTACGGTTCAAGCAATGACAATGGTCAATAATACCACTTTTGTTGGCCCATAATATCTGAATGATCTGTAATAGACTAGCAAAGGGAATAAACCAAAACAAACAATAATTCGATAACAATTGTCGGTCATAAATACTCAACACCGGAGCCTTGGCTCCTGTCGAATGGTCGCACTAAGGTATTGAGAGTATTGCCGAAAGTCGGATGTCTATTTCAGCGAATTGTTCTGGACGGCAACATCAAAGCCTTTAGAAAGTCTACACAGGTACCGGGCACACTTCAACCTTCGGTAGGCTGCGATTAAACATTGTGTTTTGTGTGGACGGCATTACAATACTAATTTGTTTATGTTCCATTTAACGGAATAGGGACTGTATCCAAAGTGCACAGTTTCCGTGATGAGGGCAAAAATAATGAGGACGGATATAGGGAAGAAACAAATCATAAACAGTTGAAAAGGTGAAAGCATGTGTTCTTTTTATTCAGCATGATAGCGCATCTAATTTCACATGACCACGTTGTACATTGAATGCATTTGTTGACTGCTTTTGTGGCGAATTTTGATTTACTGTAATGGCAATTTCACCTTGAACGGGGATCCGTTTCATTCAAAAAAAAGCTTATGAAAAAGATATCTTCCATGTTTTATTTTCAAACATAATTTTTGGAATAAAAATATTCGGAATTAGAAAGCGTTATAGGGCTGCTGACCCCACCGCTAATCAAAAAGAAAAGCAGTAATCCATTTCCAACAAACTGCATTTGTTTTTGAAGAAACAGCTACGTTTAAGAGGGTTGAAAATACGGAATAAACGTGTCATTGCAGTAGAAAGTACCGGAATCTTCAAAGCATTGCCAATGTGAAAGGCCAAGCTCTCGCAGCGAGGTTCTTGGCAGCTGCCAGCTGGTACAGCTTGACTCTATGTTTGGAAACAATCCCCTATCAATTACGCTTGTAATTGGATTACATTTATGAGACGCTCGAAGTTGATTATAGGGGGTGATGATGACGACTGAAGCCCCGCCCATTCCGAAGAAAATGACATGACGTCACATATATTTACTTTCTTTTATGAGCCTCATGTTTGAGAAATTAACCATTCACGCCAAAATAGCCCAAGCAAGAGGTCCGAAGTGGAGGAAGACAAAGTCGTGCACCCGAGCTTACTTACAAGAGCGATAATTGAGTAGCACGACGTGAAAAAATCAGGTGATCAATAAACGAAAAACGAAAGACTGTGTCCAAGTGCAACAAAATTGTGACAGTTTGTTCGTTGTCTCTATGCCAGTTAGACTATAGTTGATCATATGCTCGAGAATGGTAGAAATGAGCGACGGGGACGTTTCTTCCAGGGACACCGACATCTTGGGCTCTGCTACGAACCAAGATATTCAGTGCCAGTCGCCCGACCATCTTCGCGTTGCTGTGGACCATGCACCGGTAAACAGCAGAGGTGAGTAAGACGCCTAATACCTCCCATTTGAGCACGCGCAGTTCCCGCCATTTTGTCGTGCTTTCGTGTGAAGCAATGACGTTAGTTTGTGGACACGAACTGAGTTACAAATACATGAGCAAGGAAACATGTGCGGGTCCTGTATGACCTACCTCAGTAACAGTCGATAATTCAATGCAACAAAATAAAACGAGACGGCGAAATGCGGTGGCTAGAAACTTTCACTTCAAGTGAGTGTTCGCTCTTTATCGCTTTAGCTGAATTAGCAATTATTATTTGTAACGTATAAAAACAGATAACTTATGAACATGTTACAGTACTATCGCCTATGACAGGTGATTAGAGGCCTCTACTTTGGCCGATATATACTGTGTTAGTAATGCGCTGGTGTGAACGATGTTTAAACCCAGACGTTGCAGTTAAAATATTTGAAACAACATATATGAACTGTGCGTCGTTGATGAACCTTGTAACTTGTTTCTGAAAGAGTAACCGATGTTATTTGATGATTATTAAGTAAATATGTTTTGTATCAACGACGGTCCACGAAAGGAGGGCATTAGTAAAAAGAGTTAATACAATAACAGTTTCTATGACTACAAACGTTGTTGTACTCTAAAAATCCATAGTTTTACCCTCCGGGTCATTGTGAAAATAAAACAAGTCAAATGGCATGTCTATCCTCTATGATCAAAATTATAAATTAGTTGCGGAGATTTATCCTGTGATTGCAGAAACAAAATTTCCCTTTCGATCATTCTACTGCGCTTTATAGACAAATACGTCTAATAGAAAGATACCAATAGAGTCCTTGGATATTTTTTGATAATTACTTGATTAAAATTAATCCATTACTTAAGAGTGCTCGACTTGAGAGAGAGAGTCACATATCGCCACTGTGCTGGCGGTGGAGGTTAAATTCCACTCCCGGCTATTTGTTACCATTTATTGGCGCTCCAAGAGTAAACCAAATGATGATATTCTAAACAAATCGTCTCATTTTCCTGCCGTTTATAGCAATATCTACCCACTTGCTGATAACATCACAACACGGCGGTTGTCTGGGATCTGGCTATAACAACAGAGTGGTGGTTGGCATTACATAATAGACGTGACGATAATTGTTTTTGAAATCTGTGCCATCTCGTGCCGGCAGAGGAAAACTGGTGGAAATCCTACAAACTTCTAAATTAGACGTTTCCATCTGTCTTTGAGCTATTAGTCGAAGTTAGGTGAATTTTTCAGTGTTTCTGAAACGAAGGTTAAGAAACGCTGAATTACAATTTCGTTTGTTTAGGACACAGTTTCCCGTTTTACTGATGACGAATATTACTGATGACGAATATTACTGATGACGAATAGAAAAGTTCATAAAAGTGGTTGGTTTCACCATCAGCTAAAAACGTGTAGCAAGACTACAGTTGAATAAAACGTAATACGTGGTTGTCGAAATGCAAGGTTTATGTGTGACATATCATTTCGCATCTACTGAACGTATTTCGGGAAGAGCAACTATTGCACAAAGAAATATCATTTGGTGATGAAGTATAAAGCAACAGACATAAACTGAGTATGGTAATACGGCAGAGACGCATGGCCTTTGACACACGTCGAATGCCTGCAATAAAAACATCCGCCGGTGCTCGTAAAGTTTCTAATTCTCTTAATTACTCTGTTTTATGATATTCGTAAAATCATCAAATTCATCATCTAGCCACACATAAGATACACGGTGAGTTCCAATACACCCCGCACTGTGTATTGCAAAAGTAACACATTCGGTTTATTACCAGTTTTACGCCTTCGTTAGTCCTTTATTGACGCCGAGCGACTCCGACGGACGGCTTTATAAAAGCACAAAACCCAGAGAAAATTTTCAGCTGATGGCTACGGTTATTTCATATAATTATAAAGAAAAACACGATGTTTGCATAATCTTATTATTGTGCTGTTGTGGAATTTTTCTGTCTCTTACTGGGGGTAACGGAGAATGAGTGATTCAAGTGAGAGGTGCGATAATGTAATAGAATAAGACAGGGGTCTATAGACTATCCATGTTTCATTCGGCATTTATTCGTGAACACATCCATTCTATTCCAGTGGCTAAAATTGCAAGAGCGCTCTGATAGGGAGTCGTAACCTCGACCGAAATTTCAAAGGCGTGATTTGGTCTCAAATGTTTATGAGTAGAATAATCAACAGGACATCAGACGTCGCCAGAAGCACACTTTATAGTCGTTACGAGTTTTCCAAATTAAAGCGAGTCTTTCCCCACTCCTGTGTGTGGCCCGTAAACGAACGTCTTGTCTTTGAGAGTATTACGTAAGTGAGTCGTAAGGTGACGACATCAAATGGCTCGTGGCCGGCGAATGTGGGCGATTACTAACAAGTGGGAAAATGACCGTTGTCGCCTTTCTCACTGATAAAATTGACGCTCGCATTACTCAACGCGACAAATTGCGTTTTTAAGTCTAGATGGAAATGAATGCGCACCTTTACAATTTTGAAGTCTAAAATAACTCAAGTTTAGTTAGTATTCTTAGCAAACGATTTCTGTTTGACACGTGACTACCTGCCTTGGTAAGAACTATTTTCGTGCAGCTATTTCGCCCAATATTTTTTTCATCGAACCTCCCACAAGACAAAATTTACGCAGCTGTCGGGCGTGACATCAGTATGAGCTAGCGAAGCAACATCACGGCGCCTCTTTGACCACGAAAATGTTTTGGATTTTATTACTACATGTATTTTATTTCTAATGAAAAATCTACTTCATTCAAAGAAAACACCGCTAGCCTGACAACCAACAAAGCTGTTTAATAAACCCTCTGTGGCAGGACTAGTGTAGACGGCGTCACACAACAGCACACACTCATTATATGACACTCGGTGTCGAGTTTAACAAATATTACCGGGAACATGCATGGACGATGATTGTTTATTTGGAAACAATATTTTTGTCTTTATGCCCACCTTCCAGCAGAAGTGGAGCTCTCTTCATCGCTTTACTGCAGTCTGTATTATTCCAGTCAAACAATAGAAAACAATGTGTGGAAATTGCGTCATACCTTCAGGATAAACTACTCGCACCTGAATCCCCACGTGCTCTTTTGTCAATAAAAAATTGCCTGGCCGGTCATTATATGACGGAAGTAAAGTGATTACGGTGCATTGTTGGAGGAAATTGTCTGTTTATGGATGCTAATCACAACGTGGTAACAAAATGGAATTGTGTCAGATTGTGCTGTAACACATCAATGCGAAGATTCACAGGAGAGTTGTGATAAATCTAACTTTCATTGAGAGAACGAAATATGAAAGCAAAGAAATCCTGAGGCGGTGATTTGGTTTAATATGCATCGGAAGGGAGCAATGATTACACGAGGAATATTACTAATTAAGCCATCACAGTTGTTTCCACGTTTGTTTTACAAAAACCTGAACTTGTTTTCGAAGTGAAAAACTTCAAAGACGACAAATGTATTGTGAGCTAATTCGACTTCTTTTGTTTTCTTTACCATTTCCTGTTTATCAATGACGTCTTTTTGCTCGTTATTTTGACTTAATAGTTTATTCTATTTTACATCCGTCCCTAACTAAATTAATTATGCACAATGTAAAAACTGTTGAAACACTTTAAAATCAGGTAAAAGCAAATATTAAAAACGTTAACTTTTGAGCCTGACGAGAGTGGCCTTTCATCAAGTACTGCCTGAAGACAAATGACGAGAACTTTGGAGTGGTTTACAAGTTTCTGGTCTCATTTTATCCAGTCTCGACAGATGTCATTTTTAAGTAATTATGCACATTTTCCCACTTAGTCACCAAGTTTTATCAGTCTCTCTTTTTAAAGTTATGCGTTTGTCTAATAGTTTATCAAGGATAGCTCGACCGCTGCTATTCAAATCCTTCTTTACATCGCATTCCCGGACTTCTTATCGCTGCGTGTACTAGTTTTGAACAGACTGGACAGAAGGTCAGGTCGAGAAAAAAAAACGAAATTTGATAATTGAAACTAAATGTTTCAACTTTTTGTATCATTGTTGGATAAATTAAAAAAATTGTAAATAATTTATTTACAGATTCTTGCCCCCCTGAGGACCCGTCTATCCGCAGGTACAGAACAGCTTTCACCAGAGAACAGATCGCCCGACTGGAGAAGGAATTTTATAGAGAAAACTATGTCTCCCGTCCACGAAGATGTGAATTAGCGGCCACACTTAATCTACCAGAAAGCACAATCAAGGTACGACGTATTAACGATCGTTTTCTATGGCGCTTTTCATCTATTTTTATCTTAGAACGCGAAAGGACCTCACCTCTAAAAATATGTGTTTTACACACTCTGTAATCATAGACGTACTTAATCCAGAGACAAATACTTGCGTCTCTTTTCTCTTCAAGAATGAATGTTATTCTCAGGGTTCTGCGTGGACTAAAATTTAAACACGGTACAAGGTGCGAGTCATGATCTGGCGTAGTAATCTGTCTTTATGTTAATTCACGAAAACAAATTCTATTTACACGTTATTTTCACAGGCTGTCAATGTCGTTCTTATTGTTTATTTCTAAATAATAAAAATGTAAACTTTGAAACACATTATTTATCATTTATTTTAAAATCAATCATATGAGATGCAGCGCCATACATGGTGCAGCACCTGTTTGAATACATGTAGGAGTAACACTAATTATTAGTTAGCTTTGTTATTATCCGAAGAATATATCTATTTACGCATATATTTATTTACGCGATGCGTTCAGGAAATACAAGGTCAAGCTGTTGTAAGATTCCTTAATATTTTCGTACTACTTCCAATTCCGTGCATGCTTTCAATGGTTCAGTTTGCCTATAAGCCACGACTGATTTTAACAGCGTTTCATACATCGAAAAAGGAAAATAACAGAAAAACACTTGACAGAAAAATGCGTTAATCACTCGTCATGCGCCGTTATCTAAATTGGATCTCATCATAATGCATTATACCAAAGAATTGCTTAATTTACAATGACATAAAGAGGTATCATTGAAACCCATTCCAATACACATTTCCCAGATAATGGTCAACGACAGTGATATTTAGACGCCTGCGTTATTATTGACGAGAGATGTGTTATCATAAAGGCTACTTGTGTCGTGCTGATAACCAGATGTTGCGGTGGAATAGTTATTACCGATAGAGGTCGCTACCAACAGCGAGACAAAGTTCACGACAACTACGAAACTAAAACTTGGCTGTGCAGCACTATATTTGTAGGGGGTGTGCCCCTGGAAAATGTGGATAAGCACACGTTTAAAGACTTTCTAGGATTAAAAAGAGCCTCTGTAAAAGGTTACCCTTGCGTAGGTGTTAGGCTCAGTGCTGCAGTGGGGAGTAGGCGCACGTAGGCTCAACCAACCACCTTTTAGTGGCATTTAAACGTAGCGCCTGCGCACCGTAAAATACGTTATGTTGCGAATTCAGTGCACTTTTAAAATTCCGCGCTCAAGGTGAGTACGGGTGGGCATTGGGCGCCTATTTACCTCTAATTTTAACTGACTGCCGGTACAGCACTGGTTATGCTATAGGCCTACTAGACCTATAGCATAACTTTGGTGGGGTATCAACCGCGCATGATAATAGGGCCTTTTTGTTGTTTTTAATAACCAAATAATCGGACATGTTCACAACGCATGAAACTCTTCTGTAGAGTTCGGTTTATGGGAAAGATTTCTGCGAATTTTCGAATGAACCTCCTGAGATTTCCAATTTTGTTGACAATTAGGCGTATGTCATTGAGCTGTGCAAAATAGAAGTTTCTGCGAATTTCTACTATCTTTTTAATGCGAGGAATGCCGCGATAAAAGTTTGGGAAGGTCAGCAAACGCTTTTGTTGTCGCTTCACATTTATAATAACACTGTTTTGACGTTCTAGGTATGGTTCCAAAATAGACGTATGAAAGACAAGCGTCAGCGAATGGCCATGGCCTGGCCGTACAGTCTGGCAGCGGCAGATCCAAGTTTTTACGCGTACCTCATGAACGCAGCCGGTTTGGGAGGCTATCTACAGCCCAGCACTCCCATAAGTTTACTGCCTGGTTTCCCACGACCGCCGGGCTCACCATATGCTCCGGCAGTCATTGGCCTTCATACAGGTCAGCTGAGGTCACGCCCGGATTTACCACCAGTGCCATCTACGTCAAATATTGTGAGCACAGGGCACTGCGTTTCTGTCGCAGAAGCAGCGCTTCCGACAATACCGAGGACTCATACGTCACCCAGCGTTTTGCCTCAGTCGGTTTGTTCAGCCATTTGTTCCGCACAAGACTCTGTCTCTTGCAACTGCAGACAATTCTTCACGGGGAGCACACCACTTCCGGTAACGGCACCAATTTCTACCGAGACACCATCGCAAGTAAAAAAGCCCATAAAACTGTTTCAGCCATACAAAGACTGAACGAGCGCTACTTGTCTAAATTAAATGTCGAGGGTTTGTGTTTAAAATAATTGTACCCTTTGCTTAAGACTGTACGTTTCGAGACACTCGAACATTGAGCGAGTCGGTGCAAAGGGGTTTTGGCTCAGACTGAAACCTGTCTTAGACTGACTGTTGAGGCGACAGTGCAATTTCATTTGTGAACTGCAGCACAGTTGGGTTCGCAGCTCATTCACCGAACGATGAACCAATCCAACCTTGTGGAGATGCTTGCATAATTTCAATTAAAAAATTACAAGACTTTTACAATAAAACGTACAAGACTGTCATGGGGCACCATTGCGTCAGTAAACACTGGTTCGGCATTGGCGCTCAAATAACAGGCAGCAAATTGTAGTAGAACTTTGTATAATAACAAAAATAAAATGCTTCAATTAATCCTTGTAATTGTGAACATAGTCATATTTACAGTGGTCACTGAAGTTAAGTCATTGCCGCGTTTTGTGACTACTTCATTGCTGGACGACAGATGCGGGGAGCCAGCTCCACTTCAGATCTCGTCACGCGATCGAATTCAGTCAACAGCGGCTCTCGCGGTTTCCTGTACACGAGCAATGCCATTTTGGAGAGCGCGAAACCGATGGCTATTCCAAGCAAAGTGAATGTCATGGTAGTGACAGGAGAGTCATAATTTTTGGAAATGACACCAGACAGCGCGAAAATCAATGTCAGGTAGTGAATAAACGTGTAGCGCGCGTAACGCTCAAACACGGTGATTTCTGCCGACGCTAGCAACACGACTAGTCCAATGAGTATTCCTAAGGACACTCGGCACGCGGTTTCCATGTCAACACCAGCTCTGTATACTAACATGATGGCGAGGTTGAGCAGTGTTGCTACCGAGGTCCAAGTGGCGTAAATCGCCAGGCCGTTGTGAACAAGAATTCTCACCAACCATACGTCTTTTCTATACCCATTCTGCAACAAATCCGCGCCGTCCATGTGAAGTCGTCGATGCGTCACTATCAGGGCCACGTACAGAGAAATTGGGATGCAGGCAATGGGCGCCAAACTCCAACCAACAAGCTGACGGTCGAACATGAAGCTCCATACCATATTACCAATCTGGGTGACTATATACGCGAGGAAGGCAATGTTGGGTAACAGGTTGTATCTTTGGTAAAAATATTCTCCATTCTCAGTCTTGCGGAAGAGCGTTACAACTGCATAGATCAACCAAAGGCACTGCCAGGTGTAAATGAATCCCCATATTGAAAATGTCCAATTATTTGGTGTTATCTCGATGAAGTACTCGTCAGATATTTCAACATTTGTGTTCAAGAAAAGCCCTGCAAAACAATGCGTACATACTAATCAGAATGTAAGTCAAGAAACGGATACATGAATAACAACATGAACGGGTCGTCACATTTTGTGTAATACGTTCGACCAGTTCAGGTGCGCGATGACACGGGCGGGTGCCTAATTTCTGAAATCAATGTGTGCCAATCTTTTTAACAAGAGCACTGCGGTGATATTACTGTACAACGAATATTTTTATTTGAACTGGCCTCTGTGTTCAAATTGTGAATGTAGAAAAGTTTCTTAAGATCCATGGACGCAGTACACGGAGGTCCCAGGAGGAGGTAGATTCACCAGGCCTTTGCTATTGTATTACATTCAACTAAAGTTGCTACCTTATATTTTGAGTCAATTGAGCTCCAGACTGCTAGAGCACAATTCGTGATACAAACTTGGCTGTCGAGGCCTAAGTCAGTAAATGACTGCCGAAAGGTGAGTTATTAGTTTCGGTGTTCATGCGGCAAAAGCAAAGAGTGAACTCTGTAATGTAAAATTTTTAATGAAGCTACTTGCAACCTGTTGTAGTCAGGAGTTCCGTATACCAAGGTAACAGTCATGTGATTTTAGCTCAACTTGAAGTTATACCATGGGTAACAGTTGTGGCAGGTTAGGAGGACTCGTTCTCTTTCTAAAGATCCTAGTCCCTTTGGCGCATGGTCCCCCACGCATTACTTCATGTATATGGCCCAGACATTCGTGGGTGTTTCGCTCCTTCAAACATTTTATGAACAAGAACCGTCACCCTAAAACGTGGATTGTTTTTATGAACCAGCCTACCTGACTTTTGACCGAGAGGTGACGCTGATATCGCGCTGATGGTGATGGACACAATCGTTGTTAAGACCGTCACTATGACGATAACCACGTGAAACCATTGATGCTTAGCCATGGTCTGAAAAAAATGTGATGATTGGTTTAATGCAACACGCAGCAACACGTTGAATGAAACTCAGGCTGAGTTATGACGTCTAATTACACCATGTGACAGAGATGATAGTGCACGATATCTCGAGTCGTGTAACTAAGTTTCACAAAGGCCTATTTGAACGGAGCTCATTGCATGCTTTATTTTTTAGGTTTTTAAGTATTTTACACCATGACATCGCATTGGCGTTGTGTGGAGTAACGTCGGTTTGAAGTTGAGCGGGTCATGTTACAGAGGTCATGAGTCACAGGAGGTACAATGTGTATTTACTATGATAAGCAACTTGTGTAAGCCAGGTTACGGTCATAAGGATGATAAACCGGTGAAAATATCAAGCATGCCTGCTAATTAATTTGCAAGCATTAATTTATGCATACATTCATACCTATTCCACCTTAATTATTGTCTGCAGTACGATGTGTGGCTGTATTTTGCTTCTCAAATTTGTAAAACGTCTGGCAAGTTTAATAACATTACACGCAGGTCTGTATTTGACTTGAGTGCAGGCGCACCCATTTTAAAAAGTCACTTTTCACACGAGTAGAAAGTACTAACAAGTTTATAAAGTATGGCGTACACTATGAGGCCCCCGTAATTTAGATAACTTAGTAGACTGAAATCTAGTCTGGCACTCAGTGTCCGTAAGGCGAATATATCCGAGCGATGTTGTGCCATCATGATAGCAAGGTTACATGGGCGGCGCAGCAATGAAAAAAGTGGCGGGGGGGGGGGGG
>NMRA01000300.1:241782-360822 GCA_002633005.1 Phoronis australis | reverse complement strand
TAAGTCAGGGTATGCTTTGGGTATAGTAAGGAGTTGATCGTCCGTCGATATTCGAGGCTGTCTTCGATTGAGGGGGTTGTGGATAGAGTGTTGAGGTGTTCATGAAAATCAAGGTTTGAGGAGGTCGTGGATCAAGGGTCGAACGTGAAGAGGGTTTTGAAACAACTCCATCGCCTCTCATATTACATGCAGTTATTCAATTCATCCAAGTAACACTAAAAATGTACACTCAACAGATTTCACTGTTAAACTGTGCGGTCATGCTCTGCATTTTAAAACACTACATAATGACCCGTTGCTGAACCTACAGCCAGATACAAACCTGTCTCTAGGAAGCTAACATCCAGGGCAGCAGCAAAATTAATAACCTGTGACCCCAGGTCGTGACCTATTCCGTACCTACAAAAAATAAAGTATTCTTGTGAGTTTTACAACAGAATACATTGGACAGATCTACCTTTCTGTTCTGTTTCAATGAGTTTCCCATAAGTACATGTAATCCTGGATATCAGTTCTATTGTCCATTAGTTCCTCTCCTACAAACAAAAATATGTAATTAAAAAGTACTTTTTTGTTAACATTTTTTTTTTCATTTTCTACCCATGGAACACAATTAAAATTGTTTCTTGTCTAAATCAAGACATTTTAAAATTAGTTCCTCAAAGCTGGCATCTGGAAAATAAGAATTACCAGATTTTTCAGTTGGCATCAGACGACTTTCTTTTTGAAAATATGGGCTACGGCTAAAATGTATCACACCATTGCATGAAAACAGTAGACCAAAACTATTATGCTACATTTGGCCTCACCATGCCATGAATAATTCGCTTACAAAGAAAACAGATTTGGAATATTTTGATTGTCAGTGAAACTTAGAAGTCAGCTCTCACCCGCCGACCCACCTCATCTGTTGCTTAGATTTCTCATTGACTTTGGAGCTAGCCATTGTAAGTCTTCATGACACGTGTTTATCGTCAGGTGATTACCGAGTATTGCAGTTTTCGGGTTAGCATGCTATGCCTTGAATAAAGTAGTTCCACGCGACTGGGCAAGAAGTGCTGTCTTGAAAGCTAATAACATCTAATTTGGTCACCTTGTTTTGGTTCTATTTAAATGTAGTTTAGTTGTACACTAAAAGAATAAACCACGCGATATCGTTATTATGATTAGCACTAATCTTGTAAATCCTCCAAGTGTATCAATATGCACGGTCGTTATCTTCAATCTGTAACCAATGTTTGTACTTTTTAACCTGTCGATATTTAAATTCAAAAACCATACTATGATGTTTTTTCCAGCTGAATACCACTGTAATGTTTATTTTTTAACAAAAGTTATTGGTTTATGCGTATTGAAAATTCTTCAGTATATACAAGCAGAGATGCTTCCTACTGAAACAGTAAACGTCCCAGTAATTATACTTAATTGGGTCTTGCTCGCACTGGAGAATGCCATCATCAATACTGCTTGTATGGTGTAAGCTTGCTTTATGATGATTATAAAGGTGTTTCATTGTTTTCTGAGGTGAGCGCATGCTGTCACTCAATAGCACGCTTTCATATTAGGCACTCACTCACTCTCACTTTACAGCCACACGCTCTACTGAACCTGTCTGTGAACAGCAGTGTGGTCAGTAAAACTAGTGAAACCTTGTGAGAGTGGAACCCTAACAAAGAAGTTAATTAAAGGTGACTAAGCCATTCTGTAATTATAATTTTCTCATGACGCAATATGTTACAGTACCTTTTAAGAAGGGGAGCTTTTAATTAGTACATGAAATATGAATAGAACTTGATGCTATACTAGACTGGGTTCACTGGACCTCCTAGTGTGATCACATGCTGTGTTTGTAGTGCACGGCCATATGTCGCAGCTTCTTCCATGTGTCAATGGAATACATGCAGCCCTGGTGTGCATTCTGTACACATGAGCAGACAAGACTTAGCGAGATGTCACCATGCATTACAAGCAAAGCACATTATCACACTAGCTTCCTTTGCAAATTTCTGCATCTGCGGAACCCAGCCCTGGTCTGAGCCCAATCACATAGTAAATAAAAACACAAACCAGAACACTATCCAGTCGCCATGGTTACAGCTGCCGTCGCACTTCTTAAAGTACCACTGGTTGATCTTATTGGTGCGTTTTGACCGCCAAAACAGAGATGGGAAGTCGGCGCGAATGTGGCTCCAGATCAACTCACTGCAACCTTGACCTTGGGCCTGCCTACTGACAACAAACTTGTCCAAGTAAGGGAACTCCATACCCCTCTCTTGGGTGACGATAGCAGCGGACGTGTAACTGAAACAGACATCACTGATTTTAGTACGACTACAAGACTAACATTTTCATACATTTGACAAAACCCTATTGTAATGTAAAACTGCCAAGTTTTACACTTCAATTCTTACCTGTAGTCACTCATGTTAAAATAAAAATCACAAATCCATCGCAGTAACAAGTAATGTTTAACGACGATGTCAATGCAGATACATCACAAACATGATATCTAGGACATATTGCAAAAAATGAATGATACTTACTTTTCAGATAAGTAGAGTTTACAGAGTTTGTCTGAAGTATTCTTGAAGAAATCTGGTATGAGAGTCTTGTCAAAAGAGCTACTGATGAGATTGGTGAGACGGTGCAGATCCACCTGTTGGAAGGATGAGTAACTATGGACGGGCTCGCTGATCTTGAAGAATGTCCCTGAACCTGGCAAACACAACACACTTTTTTACTCGTTCAAACTTCACAATGCTCCAATAACAATCTTTTTAAGGATGAACAAAATAATGATGGTTGAGTTTCCAGTGTGAGATTAGACCCTCTCTCACCACTTAACCAACTTTTTGAAAATTCTAAGCTTGAAAACATTGCCTCCTGGTAACCTATGGTAACCATTGCAGTACAAGCTTGAATAGGTTTGTAACATAATTTAAGCCGATTACCTGTAACCCCACAACACAAGGTACAAAACAGATTATCCCTGCTGCTGCTGCTGCTGCTGCTGCTGCTGCTGCTGCTGCTGCTGCTGCTGCTGCTGTGGTTTTGTGAGTGTGCTACAAAAATGCCTTAATTAACTAAGAAAACCTTTTGATTTAGACCAGTTCAGTGTTATAAAGCTGATCTCAGCTCCTTCCTTTCTGAGGCTGCAAGTGTTTACAGTGAGCTTGACACAGAGAGCCATTTTATGCATCAAGTACGACCGCAAACAAACCTTCAGTTTTTCCACAGCAGACATCTGAGTAAGGAACAAAATGAGATCACTTACTCACTTTCATAATGTGGTCTGTAAATAGAGTTTCGCTATATAGCAACTTGACAGAGTGTGGTTACAACTTGACAGAGTGTGACTATATAGCAAGTTGACAGAGTGTGACTGTTTAAATCTCTCTGTCGCCAATTGACCTTCACATTCTCTCACTAACCTGTATGTGTAAACAGTTCTGTTAATACAGAGTCAGCTGCCATGGCAACAGCTGAACTCTGGCTGGGTAAGACTTTAAGAAGGTCGTAAATACGCCGTATCCTATCCCATGATTCCTGGCCGCCCCACGGCCAAGGGGAGTCCTCATGAAGATCAAGTGGGAGATTGATGTTGGGCACAACCTGAAATAACAATATAGCTTATAGAGACACGCTGTTGACAGTTGAAGAATTCCATGCGACCATATCAAAGGAAGTGCCGCAAAGGAATCTTTATAGCCATATATTTGACTTAAACAAAAAAGGTTTATTGTTTTTTACCACTATCACCAGAAAAGACACTATTCCAAAACACGGGTTGGTTCAGGACTTCATAAAGAGGCTGTCCAAAGGTATTTTCCCAATTTGTCATGTTGTCACCACACCAGTGATGCAAGGAGGTGTTTTAATGACCCCAAGTCAAATTGCTGTCACAGTGTGGTAGGTTACAATGGAGATATAAATCTATAATCTAAAATTCATGGTATCATACATCATAAGTTTAATATTTTACTCTGGACACATCAGTGTCATCTTCCAAAGCAGTTGTTAGCAGGTTAAAAGCGACACCAGCGCTAACTTTATGTTGCCTTGTGAATGCAATACATGGAGTCCAACTGCTGAACAGGTAGTCCTAGGTAGGGTGCCTAAATTTGAGTCCATGTATCCATTTGAAACCTCTAGATACACTCTTCATGAAATTCTGCTCCAAAGGGACAAAATGCCATTTGGAACACATGTTACAGTTAGAGTTAGGAGACGTGACTATTTCTTACAGTAAACAGATTTGTGTGTTTACTGAATGTATCAGAATACAGTAAGTGTACCTTTCCTTTCTTATCCTTCATGCCACCCTCTGTGTTGAGAAACATCACTTTGAGAGGTGTGAATACTTTGGCCATTTCTTCACATGTATACACTGGGTCCAGCAGTGTTAATTTACCAGTAGGTGTCTCTCCTTGTGAGGTAACCACGGGAACAAAAGATGAAGAAAGGCACCAGTCGATGAGATCTCGATTGACACGAGTTATTGAGGTACTATGGATGGAAGAATTTAATATTGGAACATTAAGTCGAGCAGGCCAAAATGAAGTTTAACAAGAGTTCACTAGAGCAATCATGCGCAAGAATTTAACTAAAAGTCGATTCTTCACAGAAAATAGAACAATCTGGAGCACTTAGCACAGAAAGAATGTGATCAGTCACCACATGGTTCTGAATTTACGTAAAAAGGAAACTAAGAAATTGTTTATGATTACGTTTTTCGACAGGTATTAACGTATATTTTTGAAAACGTGCGAGATCAGGTGTATGGCATGGGAAATGCAGCGATATGTTATCATTTTCAGCTTACATGGAGAAACTGGCAGATTGAAAGGAATGAGGGAACTCTATAGTGACGGATCCACATGAGTTCTAGTCAGTCAGGTGACAAGTACAGATGACTCATCACTGTGACCTAAGCCTGCTTGGTGCAGCACAAACAGCACAATTTGGAAAAGCAACCTCCTTCCGTTCGATTTTCAAACCTATCCAAAGACGTGCCTTTTCCATACAATATAGTCACAACGACAATGCATGGGCGGCGCATCATAAGGGACTGGGGAGGGCTGGGGAGGGGCTGTCGAGAGGCTAGGGAGGGGCTGGGGAGGGGATGGGGAGGGGATGGGGAGGGGATGGGGCTATAGGCCGCCACTTATTTCAGTGCTGCACTGCCCATGCATTACAATGATCCCCACATGGTATCTAAGTGACTCACACATCCTGTGTATCTGTCTGTAGGACAGTGCTGCCTCCATACAAGACTCTAACAGGAGTCTGTTGGGACTCCATGGCAGACACCAATTTGATCAGGTTCTCATTCAGTTCCTGTCTCTTCTCCTACAAAGGTAGTTGTAAATATTGATTTCCAAACTGATCAATATAATGTTGATGTCTGGACTGATAACTAAAATGTACAAATTTCGACAACTTCAGAACATCACATCTCAGAAATGGGTCCACAGATTCACGTGAAAGTCTCAGATGAGCGCTCTGCTTTATGAAATGTTACCCAAAACACTTTTGTATGAAAGACTATAAAAACTTGGACTTCCATGATTATCATGAAAAAATCAAAAGTTGTTATAAATGAAAACAGAACGATAATGTAAAGAAAAGTAGCATTTTTGAGATTTCATCTTAGGCATTTAATATACAAAACAAAATTTGATGTGATATTCATATAGCATCTTTAATTATTGCTAGATTGGCAGTAATAGAACCCTTAACATGAGAGCAGAAACACTTACCACGCACCACAAGAGCACTATGCAAGAACACTTACCATACACCACAAGAGCACTATGCAAGAACACTTACCATACACCACAGCCATGAAAGTTTAGTTCCTACATGTTAAAAGCATCACTTTGACCACGGTGATAAATGTAACAGACAGTTATGCTTATTACCTGAATTTTGTCTACATCACCGCGAGAATTTCAAACAACACCCGCTCACACTGGTGTTGATGCCAGCATCAGACATATATTTCTATCATATGTACAAGGTAATGTTCAAAACTATTGGCATTTTGATTCTTTGCTAGCTGTTTTCTCTTAGTCACACAACACGGTGCCAAAAAGGTTACTTCATGTGATTAAATCGTGTTTTTGTTGCTTAAGTATAGCTACAAATATCAGGATAGTCCAATATATCTGGTAAAAAGAAAAATCTATTCAAGGAAGGTTTAAGAATCCATACCACGGAAGTTCAACTACACAAACAAAGGAACATCTTCAGTGCACCACAGATCACTGAAGATTGTCCATAGTAAATTTCTTTGTGCATGATGAGAGTCCTTGCCATGCGTGGCAATCTTTGAGAGAAGTAATAAGGGCGTGACCCCCATGGAAATGGGTATGCTACCAGCTTAGGGTTCTCTGACCGTGGTAAAGTTTTAATTACCACCAGTTTTTCACAGCTTTGCTCTTCACCAGCAATTGTTTAGTACTGACGTCTAAATTCTACGAGATGCATAATTAATGATTATTTACCAAGTGGAAGTTAAGAATAAAGGCAAGAGGCCTGGCAGTGGACAGACATAAGGGGGCACTGCACATGGCTCTGTTGCACTAACACAAGGGGGCAATAACATGACTCTATTGCATTAACACAAGGGGGCACTTCACATAACTCTACTGCACTAACACAAGGTGGTACTTCACAAGACTCTCTTGCACAAACACAAGGGGGCACTTCACATCACTCTACTGCACTAACACAAGGGGGCACTTCATGGCTCTACTGCACCAACACAAGCGCTTGAGCAGTAGGTTATCCAGACCCCTTGGAGCCTCGCCTGGATGTGCCCCTGATTGGTTTGAACACTGGACAAATTTGGACAACTAAGGACAAGCGCAATTAATGCAACGTACCCAAGAGTTATCTCCCCTGTCTCGATCGTCATTCACGTTCAATCCATAGACAATGACACAGTTCATCCCATTACGATGCAGGAAGGCCATAGCTGACGCAAACTGGTACAACATAGCCTCATTTTTGGGAATGTTCTCATCGACTTGAAGTACAGCAAATGGGTGACCATCGTCAATCATTCGTTTGAACTGCTTCAACCAGAAACGGGATTCTCTGATGTCACAGCCAATCTGCAAAGAGAACAACAGTTAAAACTTAAAGCTATTATCAACGTTTTTCTCTACCAGTCAGTTCTTCTGAAACCTAAATATCATTTCTAATCCTAGTAAGGAACAAGATTAAGACTGATTTTAGAATATTATGGTACATTGCCTTAAGGTAACTGTGAACCTTTTTACCAACCGTACTTATCTACAAATATTATAAATCCCGTTAGTTCTAACCCCTAGAAAGTTATTTTTCCTGAAAGGTTAATAAATTTCCTAACAAAATGTGTTATTCTTAATGTCTTTATTTTTTCATGAGATATGCATTTTTCAGTTAAAAATTTTTTTTTAGTTTGAAAAGATTTTAAAAACATTGCTCCTCCAATCTTATGTCAACATGTTGATAACGGCAATTTCGTGGGAACCATGTCTCAGATTTTTGAAAGAGATCTTAGTTTTTTAATGATAGACTTTTTTGAGCATTTTGAGCAAAAACAGCCATACTCTTCATTTTTGAAGGCTTCTTTCTGAAAAACTAGAACCCACAGTTCCCTCAAAAATGCCGTTATCAACATCATGACAAAAGACCAAATAATTTGAGGAATCTCTGTTCAAAAAATTTACTAAAAACACACCTATCATGAAAAATCAAAGACAAGTAAATATAAAATAACAAATTTTGTTAGTAAATTTATTCAACTTTTAGATTTTTGTAGAGGTTAGAGCTAACATAATTTAAGACATTTAAATCAGTTTTTGGCCATAGTAAGACTAAAAACCGGACGATCGCCGCACAAATAAAAAAGTTCCATGTTCAATCAACGTTGATTGAACATCAACTTTTTTATTTGTGCGGTGATCGTCCATGTTTTTAATTTTAAGACATTTGCACATCAATACAACCTGGTGAACAAGGTTGACAGCGGTAATTTAATCAAAGGTTCATTCAGCTCAGGGTCTGATCAAGTTCACATGTTCGCATGTTAGCGTACCTTTACTACAGACACACACATTAGGAATAAGGAGTCTCAGGTAATACCAATGTTTACATTTCAGCTTCCTGTTCGATTTCGAGCAATGATAGGCACTAAGTGGAATGTGCCCGAGGATTCGGTTATTTCTCAACTTCCACATTTTATCATTTAAACACAAACATATTGAGCACCAGCAGTGAAATCACTTCCAACATGTGGCATGAGTACACACTTCACTTTTTGTTCTTTGTTCAACTTGACTGGATTTTCAGCTTCAGTAGAATTCAATTGCTCAAGTTTAAACATTTTTCTTAAAAATTTGAGGACACTGATTGAAGAAAATCTCTTAGTCTACAATTATAAATTAATTCTTCTGATCCTTCAATTCTAGCTCAGCTGTGAGCTGAAATCCATAGTAGTAAGAAAAGGGTGGCTATATGAGTATGGACAAGAGTGATTGACACACTGACACTATGTGAGTATGGACAAGAGTGATTGACACACTGGCACTATATGATTATGGTCAAGAGTGATCAAAACAATGGACAGTACTAGTACTAACTAGAGATTCGTACTTCTAGAAATCTTCTAAGATCATGTCCTCCGTTGTTTATCTGCCGATGAGAGTGGTAGAGGGCGACACTACTGCTGTGTTGAGACAACCTGCGTGAGTGTAGAAGTGAATCAGACTAGACATAAATGAACACGGGAGACAATCAGTATTTACACATGGTGATGCAGTCTGTATTGAGTCCTGTTTGGAAACCTAGTCAAATCTCTCTGAGTCATGATTGAAATTCTGAATGTTTCTCTACTAGAAGAATTCACAAAGTAATGTGCTTGACCTAATAAAAATACTTGTTTCCAACATGATGCTTCAGCACTCCACTTCACTGACAAAGCATAGTGACTGAACTGAGATCCAACACAAACTGAATTACATGCAAACATGCAAACATAGACTCGAAGTCACACCGTTCAACTCAGTAGTAGCAGAGCTGAAAGAACTCAGCATTACATCCAGATGCTTGGCGCATTACAAGTGCATATGAAAAGAATTCTCAATGACACCCACATGTCGAGATTGCGCTACTAGACCGCTTTACGTACCGTAAAAATCTCAGCAACGATCAAAGACATCACGTAGTTGTACAGTAGACAATTACATTGGTTCAGGACACCACAGGCCATATGGTTCTCTATATAACCAGACTCACCATAAACACACTGGATGCCACAGGCCATATGGTTCTCTTAGTAACCAGACTCATCATACATGTAAACACATTGGGGGCGACAAAGGCATTTTTTATAAATTTTCGTTTTGAAAGTTTTTAAATATTTGCATAGTTTGTGAAAAGCACACTTGATTCAAAAGATTTTAGACTTTTGGAAACTGGACAAGAAATGTGAGTTTACAACCTAAAACTTTTATACAACGTTGCCAGTACTGATCTGCTGTTTGTGCAGCATAATAGGGCCAACTACTTTAATTAAACCAGCAAGCAGCAGTTGGAGTTTGAGGTAAGTCGAGTTTTGTCCCACAATTCTTGGCATAAGCTGATATTGCTTCAGACACAAACTATGCCATACTTCAAAGTAATGAATTAATCATAATTCGCATAGCTTCAGAAACCTCTGGTGTGACTTGTACGGTGCCGCCTGAGTGAGTGCTCTCTGCTTAGACAGCCATGTGTAGGCAGATCTGTCGTGCAGTGTCGCTGACAATGGGTGATCCAGGAGCCACGCCCATAGTGGAGGTGATGGGAGAACCCCAGTAGAGTGTCCCTTACAGGTGGGCAGTGAACGAAGACGACTTGTCAGAAACATAGAGGGGTTATCTCACCACACCTAGAAACAATGTGAAATATTTTGATTTAAAAACAGATCATAACTCGTTCTTTCTGGAGTCGTGGCGGCTTTTACTCCTTGAAAGGAAAACCTGTCAAGTCTCAAACAACTCACATTCATGCTTAATGAAGGACTTGAAGGAGATTCATGCAATATGAAAACGACAAATTTAAACCTTGAGTTCATATTGCATGTTTGAAACACCTCAACTTAGTCCAGTTTTCTCCCCCGAGTAGTCTAATCAACGTTGGACGGCTCATACCACAAACTTATAAATGAGTATCTATTCTCACACCACGTCGCAAGTGTAAAAAGTTGTTGAGCGACTGGGTCGCGTTAGCGTGATGCAATGGCAATGGCTGTCAATGACTATTTACGGGAGTTTTACACCCATTCCGGCGTTGACATACTATACCCGTTAGGCCTTACGGATTCAGAATATTCAGTCTGACGCAGTGAAAGCGATTAGTGAAGAAGTGCTACTGAATAAAATCCCCGGTTACATGATTCAGGGTAGCGGTTCAGAACAGAAACACCTGATTAGCGCGCCGAACTCATTTTTCGCCTAACTCTGAGATTGTGTTCAAGCCTCCAAAAGAGGGCGATGACAAAAGTAGGCCAACGGCCTTGACCGTTTGATGGCGTTCGCCAAGTTTTGCCGATTTTCGTTTTCGTAGAAAACCGGAAAATCCCACCCCTTGGGCGGTGTTGGTTGTGTTGTGCCTCTGTGGCTTATTGCAATTAAAACTTCCCAGTCTTCCATCGGATACGTGGAATTGTGAAGTCTAAGGAGTTAGAAGTGAACATATAGCTGTCAGGCACCTGACTTGTAAGCGTCTTTGACTGTCCTGTACTGGTCTCTACCACTGGCACCTTTGATCAGCCCTCAACTATACACTATAGTAACAGTACAGTATATGGTCGAGGGCTACTTAAAGGTGCCTGTGCTGTAAAACTATTTATTCTTTCACCGTGTAGGCCTACTTGTGTACTTGTAGTCATCAGCCTGGATTGTAAAGTTTAGTGGGCCTACTTACTAGTTAAGTGTAACACTAGTGACGACATTGTTGTTTGAGTTAGCCAGATAGTGAACGTTACACACAGAAATTAGACCCTACGTGCCTAAATTAAGTTGTTTGCGGCGTTAATCGTTAATTAATTGATTACGTCACTCCGTTAATTTGACAGCATATTAATTAATTATTTGCGGTGCAAAATAACTGTTACCGTTGTAACTGTTACCGTTGTTACTGTTACCGTTGTAACTGTTACCGTTGTAACTGTTACCGTTGTAACTGTTACCGTTGTAACTGTTACCGTTGTAACTGTTACCGTTGTAACTGTTACCGTTGTAACTGTTACCGTTGTAACTGTTACCGTTGTAACTGTTACCGTTGTAAATTAATTGTTCACTGTATAAATTGAAGTGAATTTACACACGTCCATTTGGCCAACTATAGGTTTACGCCGCAAATAATTAATTTACGCCGCTAGAAGTTAATTTATGCCGTAGATTATTAGTTTAATGCCATAAAGAATTAATTTACGGCTTTAAAAGCTCATTTAGGCTGTTAGTAATTAATTTACGCCACTAACAAGAATTAATTTACCACATAATGTACGTGCGTAACGTTCACTCATTTGGCCAACGATATTTGAGAATTCATCCTGGCATTTGATTTGGGCAACAGTTGAGTCACTTGGCTTCACATAGCCTCTCTTTGGGCAACAGTTGAGTCACTTGGCTTCACTATGATGGCCTCTCTTTGGGCAACAGTTGAGTCACTTGGCTTCACTATGATGGCCTCTCTTTGGGCAACAGTCACTTGGCCTCGCAGGGCCTTGCATCGCCCCTCTGCACACAGCTTGCATTTGTTCCATTTTCTCTGATAATGTAAGCTGGACCTGTGTGTTTATATGTTGCTCCAAATTGGTAGATCTTGATCAGTTGAGACGAAGTGAGTTAGAAGACAATTTTCCTGGGCCGGGGGGTTACTCTTTACACTTGTAATTGACCTCCAAATTATTTTTGACACTCTGCACTACTTTTGAGTAAACTCAAGATATGTATATTCTGTACTCTAGTAAACTTATGGTCTACCAGTGGTTGACTGCATGTCTAATCCTGTGCCCTCCACTTGATGCTCTCACCATTTAAATCTACAAGTGCATAAGTTTGTGTCTCAGTGATCTCGATTCTGACTTTACTCTCAATGTACAGAGAAATCTAGTCATAACTTGTAACGTGGTTAAGCTGAGAAGGGACACTGAGACAATTATTTTTGGTAGTCAAAAGTAATTTTGAATACTAAGTCAAGATTAAACCCACAATGAAAACAGCTAAAGATGCTTCTACATTTAAGATTATAAGAAACTTTTCATCCCTGAAATCAACTGGGCACTAATTTCTGCCAAGTTCATCTCATAAACTGTTAATTATCTAGTTGATTATAAGCAACCAAAAACTAATAGAAACGTATTTTTGTATTCAATCAGTGTCACACAGAAGTTAAACATTAAAGTTTCTCAGAAATCCGAGCTATCTCCACAGTCCTTTTCCTTAACAGACACTCTACAGCTACAATTTGCGTTCACTTCCATGTGCACGACTGATACAGTTTGCTTTCAGTTAGTGTTCCACTTGAATCCAGTCCTGCCTTGTTGGGCCACACAAAGTTGTTGCTTTTGAGAGCCACACATTTTGTGTCGGTTCAGTTGCACAAAATATTTCACAGCATTTCACTGCAGCTCTGGACTACAAACCACATTTCACTGCAGCTCTGGACTACAGACCACATTTCACTGCAGCTCTGGACTTCAAGCCACATTTTTGTAATGTTCATCTTATGTTACTAACACATTCGCTCTGTATCAAAACCACGTCCATGCCTCCATGTACCCGCAGGTTGTGTACAAAACTACTTTGCTTGTTGAACAAAAAAATAAAAAATAAATGCAAGAACATCTTCTGCTGCCACTTGCCCAGTTAGGTACAATTTATAATACCCATTGTTAGCTTTATCTTCATAGTGTAAAAATTCAACTCAACCCAACATCGACTTATAGAGTCTTCTGTAATGACTTTGTTGTCTTGCAGGACAAGTGCTTATAGTCTACGACTGAGAGAACATGCTAGATCTTGGGATTCCATGTTCACGGCACATGCATGACCTTGAGATTAAGCGTTATTCCAGGTTCTAGAACAGCAAGTTAAATTGTAATGTATTGTAGGCCTAACTAGTATTAGCTCAGCTACTGGGTTGGCAAGTTCATTGTTTGAATAGGAAGATATGTTGGGTCGTTGTAATATTACAAAAAGTGATCCGCGAGACAAGTGCTCAAGTAGTGCTGTTCAAAGCTGGTGTATAGCTGTGGCAATGGATGTCAGTTATGTTAAATATTGTGTTTTCCAGGCTGTTACTGGCAACATGAACCGAAGTATCAGCCTCCTCCTGATGGCTGGTGGTGGTTTGTGCTCAGTTGTTGTCACCATTCTACTGTGGCCAAGACTNTACAAACCACATTTCACTGCAGCTCTGGACTACAGACCACATTTCACTGCAGCTCTGGACTTCAAGCCACATTTTTGTAATGTTCATCTTATGTTACTAACACATTCGCTCTGTATCAAAACCACGTCCATGCCTCCATGTACCCGCAGGTTGTGTACAAAACTACTTTGCTTGTTGAACAAAAAAATAAAAAATAAATACAAGAACATCTTCTGCTGCCACTTGCCCAGTTAGGTACAATTTGTAATACCCATTGTTAGCTTTATCTTCATAGTGTAAAAATTCAACTCAACCCAACATCGACTTATACAGTCTTCTATAATGACTTTGTTGTCTTGCAGGACAAGTGCTTATAGTCTACGACTGAGAGAACATGCTAGATCTTGGGATTCCATGTTCACTGCACATTCATCACCTTGAGATTAAGCGTTATTCCAGGTTCTAGAACAGCAAGTTAAATTGTAATGTATTGTAGGCCTAACTAGTATTAACTCAGCTACTGGGTTGGCAAGTTCATTGTTTGAATTGGAAGATATGTTGGATCATTGTAATATTACAAAAAGTGATCCGCGAGACAAGTGCTCAAGTAGTGCTGTTCAAAGCTGGTGTATAGCTGTGGCAATGGATGTCAGTTATGTTAAATATTGTGTTTTCCAGGCTGTTACTGGCAACATGAACAGAAGTATCAGCCTCCTCCTGATGGCTGCTGGTGGTTTGTGCTCAGTTGTTGTCACCATTCTACTGTGGCCAAGACTGAAGCAGCTGTTTCACCTCAGTTCAGAAAGAAAACCCCCCCTACAAGGGATACAGGTATATCTGTATAACATCCACTATTTTGCTAATAATGGTGATGATAAAGATTTTAGTAATTCTCAATTAATATCTCAGGCTTGCTCACCCATAACCTTATATATGCTGATGCTGCTGCTGCTGCTGCTGCTGCTGCTGCTGCTCCTGCTGCTGCTGCTCCTGCTGCTGCTGCTGCTGCTCCTGCTGTTCCTGCTGCTGCTGAATGAGACAGACCTTCAAGGACATGTGCAATTAAGTAATATCATTCTGTGCACATTGCTGGTAAATTTGAAAATCTTATTCACTCATTTTTATTCTTGACCAAAATATGAATCAGCCCAAATTATGCAAACAAAAACATTTTATTAATCAACGTCTCGGTTTATTGTCACTAAACCATTCTCAAGATAAATGTTCACAATACTCCAATCAGGTAACATAGGTGGAGAACAGACTGCACTGGTACACTTCAAAATACATTGTGTGGGGAGAGACCAAAAATCAAAACAGTTGGAGCTCAAACAAACCACTGTTTCTATTGGGACAGCGTTCAATTGTATATGCGTATCCTCCTTTATGAGGCCACATCATGGCTCCTTATAAAGGAGCCTATGCATATGCTTTGCTATTCACTCACCTCATGATCCGTTGCTCATTAACTAGCATTAGAAAGCCATGAACCACGCAGTGCTGTTTATTCTCAGGGTTGTGGCTTTCTCTTTTGCACAGGCATCAACTTGTCTGACACATGCAGTCCAAAAACTGTAACACAAGCCTAGTATCAGCAGCTGTGCTGGGAGGACCGGCCCACGCTTGGTTGCTAAGTTACTTGACGTCATTTCTGTGACCCGTCATGAGTCAGAACAAATTGGATTCGTCTACATGTCTCTGCTATGTCATTACATGTCTCTGCTATGTCGTTACATGTCTTTCTTCTGATCCAGCCTCACATAAAGGTGGATCTGCGTGTAAAATGTGCAACAAGCTAGATGGTATTTGATGTTGTGTTTATAAAGTTTTTTACATTCTGTGTAATTACTTGGTTAAAATGTTGTGATTCTGTTTCAGGAACCTGCAGAAAATGTGTTTAAGAAAGGCAAGTGTGGACATTTTAACCATCCTTACTTAAGGAAAAAGCCAAAGTTGTACGAACGTCTTGTTAAGATGTTTGAGAGAGAGCAATATGTTCGGAGACACCCCGTCATGAACCTGCTGGGGTTTTTGGCTGTAATGGACAACCAGGATTCAAAGGGAATAAAGTGGTTTAAGGATGTATTACAGGAAGATCCAACTAATGTCAATGCAATGTTGAACCTAATTTTCACGTATAAAGCGTTGGGTAAGGAAGACGATGCCGACACATATCGTAGAAAGCTTGAGCTGCTCAACAGTGGGGACGGACATGTGCATACAGCAAGCAAGGCGCGAGCGCTGTATGAGCTGGCAGAGGCCTTAGTGATAACGGAAGCTTACTTTGATGTTGGAGAGGACGTAGTGAGACGGTATTATCAAGGCGTGCTGGAGCAAAGTGAGAAAGTTGCACCATTTGAACAACGGGAGTGGCATTTCAATTTTGCTTTTTTGTGTTTCAAGATGCACAGTCGTGAACATGACAACTATTATTTTATGGACTCCATGAAGAACTTCTACTGGGTTGTCTCAAACGATGCTTCTCCATCTTTCCAGAGTGGGGAGCTTTCCAGTGTAGGTTTGAGTGAGGAACATATACAGACAAGAATGCGTGACATGACTCTCAAGGCATGGAACTTCATGGGAACTTTAATGTGTAGAGACGCAGGGAATAAGCAACTGGGTGAGATTGTGACAGATGTGAGAGCTGAACACAAAAGCTTCACTATGCTGGAGTGCATGGACATGGCTATGGAGCTAACAGAAGAGAAGAACATGTCAGTTGTTTTAAGGCGTATTGGGCAAGTGTACACAGAAACAGGCAATATGGAGAAAGCACATGATTGTCTCACTAAGGCTGTAGAATTGGAGAAAGATAATGGGTATGGGTTCGAGCTATTGGGAGTGTGGTATTTAAAGAAGTATGAACAGACAAAGTCACAGAGGTATCTCGCAGATGCTATTCAGCAATTTGAGGAAGGCTTGCGTAGGAACTGTGACCTTTGGCATATATATAGAAATTATGCCAAGGCTTTATTCCTCAATGGAGATGATGTCACGGCCCTCAGTGCTTGTAAGAAAGGGGAAGAGTTAGGCGGTGATCGCGATGACAAACTTTACGATCTGTGGGCGGACATTCTGGGGAAAAGTGGAGAGTCAAAGGGAGAAGCAGAGAAACGCGAAATGGCGAAGAAAATTAGAAACAAAGACGTGCCCCTGTTCAAAGATTTCATAGCTATTAACAGCGGAAATGATGAAGTTATGGTTGTAGAAATTGTTAAACAGATTCAAAGGCATTGCCAGGTTAGTGGCTGGTCGCTAGACAGTGACATGACTCCGGGGAGGAATGTAATAGATGAGGGGATGACCATGCAAAGAAACAGCAAATTTGTTTTAGTTTTTGTGAGTGAACATTTGACGGCGTCACGTCATGAGCAACTCTTTATCAAGGAAATTGTATATGAAAGATCAGAACCCGAGAAAGCAAAAACTATTGTGCCTGTTCTATTGCCTGGTGCCACTGAGAAGGATGTGCCAAATTTACTGAAAAGCCGCAAACGCATCATGTATGAGGAGTCGGAAATGTTTTTTGAAAAATGTGATAAACTATTCCAGGCATGACTTGAAGTTATGCATCCATCCATGAGGCGTCAGTTACAAGATGAGCAACCAGAAAACGCTTTGCTCGGTAGAACAAAGTTAGTCTGAGTAGTTGTGGGTGGTCTTTGATCAGTTCATGTCTTCTCCACTGTTACAGTGTTATTGAACACAGCTATAACCAACCTTCTTGTGTCTTTGTTAACACATTTGTTATTAATACTTATGAAGTTTTGTGTAACCAAGCCATCATGTATACAGTAGAGTTGGCTTGAGACTTGTGGAATGTTATGAATCTGATGTACCAGGCATACTTGTAAAGTTTGGCTGTATATTTGAGTTAGTGTGTTGTGACTATCTAAACACTATCTTTTGCTGGCTTTTACTTTCTCTAGCATGAAATAGTGAACAATTGTGATTTTGATCAAGATTAGGGCTTATTAACGATGTTGGTTTTGGGCCAAATTAATAATTGAAGCCTCTGACAACACAACTGTTGTCAGCATTGTGTGTTTACAGAATGTCCAACGTTTCAATGAAAACCACTTGATCATTCTCAAGGAGTATACTCAACCACAAACATGATCACAAGTAACATGATCACAAGTAACATGACCACAAGTGACATGACCACAAGTGACATGACCACAAGTGACATGATCTCAAGTGACATGATCACAAGTAACATGATCACAAGTAACATGATCACAAGTAACATGATCACAAGTAACATGATCACAAGTAACACGAGCAACTAAACCAAAACTCACAGTTGAGCTCACCCTTTGGGGAGAGCTTTGACCTTTGCATGCGACTGTTTTATAAGTGAGTTTTGATTTAGTTGATTGTGATTTTTGTGATCATACTTGCGGTAGTTGGAGATATTCCTCGAGAATGGTGAATTGATTTTCATCGAAACGTACATGTATATAATGTAAGTACACAAGTTTGGGGCTTGAACCAAATTTTAGAAAGTCATTGATATCAGCCATCATTAGTTCAAGAAATGTGGTCAACAATAACTGATCATGTTGTGATGGGGACATATTAAACATTATGTTGGCAGGTCCCAAGAATATGTATAGGAGCTCGGGTAATCAGATTGTATACATTGAAGTGGCTACTGATGAGAGTTGGCATTTAGTGCTTGAAGTGGGTTCTTCAGTTTCCAAAATAAACAAGATGGACTTCAAGAGAACTGTCAGACTTGGACAAAATTTATGCTATAATTAATTGGCACATTCGTTGTCAGCATGTTTGTGTCAGTTTAGCAACAATTTTCACAATGTGCTTGGAGCAATGTGTGTCTTGGTTGCAAGATTTAGTCAGAGTTAAAATTGCTTCCAGTTGAAAAGAAATGGATTATTTGTGCCTCCAAAGTTTATTGTAATTAGACATTTCCAAGAAAGTGTATTTTGAAAACTACTGTAAATTGTGCCTTGAAATTGTTGAATTTAAATATTTTCTATTTTATTTTGAGAACTATTGTAAATTGTGCCATTTGGCTTTGAATTACATGTATGTTTAATATTAGCAATCTTGTAATGATGATGGGAGTGCCATTGTTTTCAAGTTATTTTGGCGTAATATTCTTTGTCTGATTACCACCAATATTTCAAAATTGAGGAATTTATTTTTTGAAAAATACTTCTTCCAGAAAATCATAATTTATGTTAATTTATGCAAGACTGCTGCCTCGTGTGATATCGATGTTACAATAAATTTGTGATTCAATTTAATTTGACTCCATCAAGTACAAGTTTCCGTTGTTGCGAAATGTAAAACATCATGGTACTCGACTGACAAAATCTTGCAAATTTCAGAAGAAATTTTATAATTGCCTTTCTCTCATTTTCAAGGCCTCTAACAATGTTGAGAACATCTCCAGTATTTCAGAACTTCTGGTGATAGTTAGGCTTTGCTGCTACTTGTCGTTTCAATGAAAAATGAGAAAACAAATTATTACCAAATTGCTTATTCACTAATGACACAGTTCACGGATGATGACATTGGACACCAATGACACCGTTCACCGATGACACTATTTCACTATTCACTGATGACACTATTCCACTATCCACTGATGACACTATCCACTGATGACACTATTCACTGATGACACTATTCACGGATGACACCATTCACTGATGACACTATTCATGGATGACACTATTCAGTGATGACACTATTCACGGATGACACTATTCACGGATGACACTATTCACTGATGACACTATTCACGGATGACCCACCTTTCATCACACAGACAACATAAGTGGTGACATTGGTCTCAAAATGGTTCATTATTCAAAATAGATGTGCTTTGTTGGCTAATAACGAGCTGCCTAAACTCATTGCTTGAGACCCGGCTCTGCAAGATGTCTTGTCAAAACGTGTCATTTTTTGTCAAACGTGGTTTCAAATCTTTGCAGACAAAATTACTTCTCATCTGAGCACACATCAACTTGAGATCTATTTTACAGCAGAAGATGGGGTAAATTAATTATTTTAATTTTTCCAGTTAAATGCAGGTATACAGCTGCTATAACACTGTGTTGGCCATTATCCGTTATCCGTTAAACGTCATGTAATAACCCCGGTACATTCCACCAAATACCTTGCCCTGTTCCTCAAGGAACTCTAAACATTTTTGCACGGCTATTGGCCCCAAAAACTTATAGCTAGTATTGCGGGTAAGGAGCTTCAATACTGCCAGATAATATGTGCCTTTGAATTCCTTTTCTTCCCTATAATCCTTCGCAGACTTATCCTGACTGAGTATGCTCAGTACGTCCGAGTGTAAACGCGTGTCGTTTTGGATAACACGCCAGCGTGTACCCTGATCCAAATGGTAACCTTCTGCAATATTGTCACGATAAAGAACACCCTCTTTTTCTAATGAAAGCATAGCCTTCTGGTACAAAGACATGTTTGCTGATACACCCACACTGCTAGTAATATTTTCTAGTTCTTTAACAGTCATCAAGTCATGGACATAAACATCAACTTGTCTCTTGTTGGCCTCAGTCTCCAACAACACCGTCTTAATCACCCTCACCATGTCTGTCACTATGTCGTCCTCCTTGTGTCTTCCTTCAAACTCTCGTCTCACATTCAAAGGTATGCGGACAGGTTGCAAATAAAACTTGTCATACAGCTCCATGCGCTGCCTCATGTAGAGTGTCTCAGTGTTGGGGTCGGAGACACGTGCCAGGTAAACCCCAAACACCTCATTCTTCTCCATGTACGATTTTAATTGACCTCTTACATGTACCAAGTCTCCAAGTTCAAAACTGTTTTCAAGAACGCCAAATTCTCCACCACTAGCAGAACGACTGGCATCCAGCCCCGACAGCAGTCTACACATCAATGTATTGCTCTGGTCATCAAGGTCATTGTGGTTGCTAGGCAACGGTTTGAGTTGACACACCTTTATGACACCAGTACCATCATCAATGCCGTATATGAAGCACTTCTCTCGCTCATTTCTGTACACAACCACACCCAGTATGTCCACCTGTAACACAAACACTATTACCAACATAATACAGATTCACGACATCTAATTTAATCATAAGTCAATTTGTTTGATGGAAGGTGGCTTTATGCAGACTTGTTCTCCCATAAATTGGTAGTCATATCCATACACCTCTTTTAAGGTTTTTAAAAAACATGCATTCTGCCCTTAATCACAAAGCAAAGTCTGATTTTTCCACATGTCTCATTATATTACATCTCAAATACATTGTTTTTTTTAACCTAAAAACAGGCTCACTACTAAAATGGTGACAGTGTGTATAAGGTGTACAGAGATGAGAATTAGCTTAATGTATCAATTGGTGTCTACTATTATGGATTCAAAATGTTTTCAGAAAAACTTCAGTCTTTCAACTAAACATGAGACATCATTCCAGAGAGACTATTCATAAAGCAGTAGGCATGACACAAATCAGTCATATATAGAAAGTCGACTTGTTTACCTAATAGGGTGAGGTTGTATCTCAAAAGGGCCATTACTACTCCAAAGGTATGTTTTCAGAGTATCGATCCCATGCAATATACACCATAGTGTGTTTATGGGGCCAATACTCAAGGGTCCTATACACTGAGGACCTGTACGAAGAGCTGTGGGCCGTTACACAGAAACCATGAGGTTATGAACAGAACTAGTGTTTCCTTTACTCAAACGGTCCATAGTATCTATACTCTGATCATGCTACAGTAATAAGAGTCACTAATATATCAGGTAACTCAAAAAAACGTCTCAAAGTTGTACTATATAGCCTATTTGCTTACAGAATTCCGTGGGCATGAAATGCTCAAAATTTGTCAGCAACTGATAACATGACCTCAGTAAACTTCAGAGAAACAGCCCCGTGGAGTAATGGCTCTTCATAGTAACAGCCCCTCGGAGTAACGGCCCTTCAAAGTATGAGTAGAGACCTTTTGGAATAACATAAGCCAGCTAAGCTTCCTCATGGTATTCTCAAGGTAATGCTCCCTCCAATTAAAGGCCTAAACTCGGGAAACTAGGTTGCAAGCTCGTCGCATAGATATCGGTAGATAGGCGTATCCATTGTTCAATTTGTTTTTCTTTCTTATAATAAAGATAATGGTAAACATTTATCGGTAACCAGCTGATGTGTGCCCAAGGTACAATATCCATATGACCTGTATTGATATATCCTGACCAACAAAGATGCAACAAAGGAAGACAATGGTAATGTCCCATAGGCAACAACCATGTGACGCCCATCACCTGTCGCATGGATATTGCTTGCGACCTCCATACGTCATTTGGGATGGGTCGTACCTTAGTCACAGGATGTCCATTAAACTGGAACACTCCGTCAAAGTGTGGGTATGGCGGTAGACGCAAGATATGAGAGATGCACAACTTCCAGAAGGCAGTGTAGTGAGCGTCCAGGCGAGCTAGCTGAGCAGGGTAGACCGTGTCATCATTGTCACGCATTGGGCGAGCGAGACGGACTGTGTCATCATCATAGTTGTCACACATTGGGCCAGTGACATGGACTGTGTCATCATAATCGTCGTCATACATTGGGCCAGCGACACGGACATTTCAGCTGCCAGATGAACTGAAATGAGATGGCAAAATTAATCTATAGTCATCATAATTTTTCATTCGAAGAGAATATACCCACTTCATGTCAAAACTTTTGTCACTGAAGTGCATGTGTTCAAATGCACCACAAGCAGTTCACGGTTATGCTTACTTGGGTGTTTACTGATATCACAAATTGACCACTAGATGGCGCAGAATAAGTGAAACTGAGCCACGCACAATGAAAATTAGCTTCAATTGTCCCCGAAATTTAAACCTATACGAAAGAGTTTGTGAAAATTGGTAAATGGTCTCAAAATAAATAGATGCAAAGTAATAAGTCATCAGCACTTAGAAGGATATATATGACAGCAGTCGCGGATCCCGGCATCCAGAGCAGTTGAAAATGTTTTTGTCACATTGAATTTGTGTGCCAAACTTCACACAAAGATCCTACAATAGTATAGGTATGTAGCTAACACTGTTGTAGAAGTAAAATGCCACAACAGAGTAGGCCTACCACAGTATTAGTCGCACCATCGGAATTATCGAGCTCTTCAGGCCTTGGCAGCCTATAATCCTGGCATTGAACAGACCAGTAAGAGAGGACAACAGTGCCAAAACAAAGTTTTTACAGAAGTGATTCTAAAGTTGAGGAAAACTTTTTTCCAAGATTAAAATAATTAAAATCATGAATTTATTTTAATCATGGAAGGAAAGTTATTCTTAACCCGGCTGTGGCTGCCCTGATGAGGGTAATTTCGCATGATTTCAAATATTTTTCATGACATAGTCATAACCATAAGAAAATGGAGCCGATATTTATCATTCGGACACCGATGACCCTGAAGTATGACTTTAGGATGGTCACATATATGAGTCTGAGATAACCACACCAAGAAGGGCAGCAACTCAAATCCTGTCAACCGCCTGACTGAGACTGAGAGNTCCTCATGGTATTCTCAAGGTAATGCTCCCTCCAATTAAAGGCCTAAACTCGGGAAACTAGGTTGCAAGCTCGTCGCATAGATATCGGTAGATAGGCGTATCCATTGTTCAATTTGTTTTTCTTTCTTATAATAAAGATAATGGTAAACATTTATCGGTAACCAGCTGATGTGTGCCCAAGGTACAATATCCATATGACCTGTATTGATATATCCTGACCAACAAAGATGCAACAAAGGAAGACAATGGTAATGTCCCATAGGCAACAACCATGTGACGCCCATCACCTGTCGCATGGATATTGCTTGCGACCTCCATACGTCATTTGGGATGGGTCGTACCTTAGTCACAGGATGTCCATTAAACTGGAACACTCCGTCAAAGTGTGGGTATGGCGGTAGACACAAGATATGAGAGATGCACAACTTCCAGAAGGCAGTGTAGTGAGCATCCAGGCGAGCTAGCTGAGCAGGGTAGACTGTGTCATCATTGTCACGGATTGGGCGAGCGAGACGGACTGTGTCATCATCATAGTTGTCACACATTGGGCCAGTGACATGGACCGTGGCATCATCACCGTCGTCATACATTGGGCCAGCGACACGGACATTTCAGCTGCCAGATGAACTGAAATGAGATGGCAAAATTAATCTATAGTCATCATAATTTTTCATTCAAAGAGAATATACCCACTTCATGTCAAAACTTTTATCACTGAAGTGCATGTGTTCAAATGCACCACAAGCAGTTCACGGTTATGCTTACTTGGGTGTTTACTGATATCACAAATTGACCACTAGATGGCACAGAATAAGTGAAACTGAGCCACGTACAATGAAAATTAGCTTCAATTGTCCCCTAAATTTAAACCTATACGAAAGAGTTTGTGAAAATTGGTAAATGGTCTCAAAATAAATAGATGCAAATTAATAAGTCATCAGGACTTAGAAGGATATAATTATGACAGCAGTCGCGGATCCATCCAGAGCAGTTGAAAATGTTTTTGTCACATTGAATTTGTGCGCCAAACTTCACACAAAGATCCTACAATAGTATAGGTATGTAGCTAACACTGTTGTAGAAGTAAAATGCCACAACAGAGTAGGCCTACCACAGTATTAGTCGCACATCGGAATTATCGAGCTCTTCAGGCCTTGGCAGCCTAATCCTGGCATTGAACAGACCAGTTAGAGAGGACAACAGTGCCAAAACAAAGTTTTTACAGAAGTGATTCTAAAGTTGAGGAAAACTTTTTTCCAAGATTAAAATAATTAAAATCATGAATTTATTTTAATCATGGAGGGAAAGTTATTCTTAACCTGTGGCTGCCCTGGGTAATTTCGCATGATTTCAAATATTTTTCATGACATAGTCATAACCATAAAAAAATGGAGCCGATATTTATCATTCGGACACCGATGACCCTGAAGTATGACTTTAGGATGGTCACATATATGAGTCTGAGATAACCACACCAAGAAGGGCAGCAACTCAAGTGTCAACCGCCTGGCTGGAGTGAGAGGCACTTTAAGTTAGTAACATTGGCCATACTACTGAATACTAATCAATATAGCCGATTACAACAAAATGGGTAGAGTTGTAGAATAGAAACATAGCTCCTCAACTAAAAACAAATATGATCGATATAGCATATATATAATACTTAGATCTACTTCAAATTTTAGCTCCACTTCAAGAAACATGTGTTCACCTAACTTTCCATTTCCTGTTGATCTAGCAAATCAATTAGATAGTAAAATTGACGATATATTTCAGCGTGGCTTGGTGGTCTAGTGGCATGATTCTCGCTTTGGGTGCGAGAGGCCCCGGGTTCGATTCCCGGCCAAGCCCGATTTTTTTTCCTGTTAGTACACTCAGAATAGTGTTAGATAAGAAATAGTGTACCTTATTACGGGAATGAGGTGAAGACCAAATAAAATTCTTAAAAAAAAATTTAAAAAAAAATGCGAATGTCTTACCATGTACCGCCGTATAATCTTGGTTTGCTACAGATAGAAGGCCAGTTTGCTAATGTTGTGTTACCGTGCTGCGACCAATACGTCGGTGTAACAAACTTAGTACAAAAATTGTATAGACAGTATCTCTGCTTAGTAGGCCTACATGCATATAGTCCGAGCTCGGCAATCGCGGTGTTTGAATAACGTTGGACCCGAACAAATTCGTTCCCGAAAAAAATGCAGGCACTGTTGAAGATGGGAGTTTAGGTGTAAATCTAATCCTTTCTTAGGGACTTGTGGACATCTGTCCTGTTTAACCATTAAGCCTGCAAATTTGTGTCAAATGCCGCCGACAAATACCACGAAGGCTACGTTTTGCTGCCTACTAAACAATCATGACTCTTGAATATTACTTACTAAATTTTGTCTGGTTGTATTGCAAGACGGCTAAAAAGCATTCTTATTCATGAGAACCAACAAGGTTTCATGAAGAGGCAGAAATATTGGGGAAAACATAAGAATTTTATTATGATGTAATTCAATTTTTAGGCTCTAAACCCTTTCCCGGACTCCTCTTAACGATCGGGTTTCCTGGTCTTTCATGCTCAAGGCATTATCATACTTTAACTTTGGCCCAAGGTTCATTGACACCGTCAAACCTCTCTACAACAAATCTCGTCTTTGTGTTCCGAACAAACATGGATTCTTCTCTGAGTTTTTTGAAATGGGGAGAGGCTGTCGTCAACTGGAGACGCCATTTCTCCTTACCTTTGTGTATTGTGTATAGAAATATTGGATAATTTAATTCGACGGGATGGTGGCATCGCTGGTGTCAGGATAGGTGTTCCTGAGTTTAAACTGATCCAGTACGCTGACGATACTTGTACTTGTTTAATTTTGGACAGTTCTGAATTGTCTCTTAGATCATCTTTGAATTTAATTGACCAATTTGCGAAATTTTCTGGTTTGAAGCAATACGTCGAGAAAACAAGAGGTGTTTGGATTGGTTCAAAAAGACTCTGACGAAAAACTGCGTTAATGAAAACCTGTTATGAACTAACAAACCTTTCCTGTTTTGGGGAAATAACTTCTCCACTAATTGTAATACAATGCCAGATATTAACTATAGTGGCAGGCTTTTGGAAATTAAAAAAATGGTGGGCTCTTGGTCAAGAAGAATTATTACTGTTTTAGGTAAAATAACCGTGGTTAAGACACTTTATTGCCCAAGATTGTTCATTTGCTTCAATCCCTCCCTAGCCCCTCCATTGACATGATTCAAGAATTAGAGCAAGCTGTTTTGGCTTCATTTGGAATGGGAAGGATGACAGAGTTAGCCGAAATGAAATTGTACAAAATCAGGATAATGGTGGTTTGAAAATGGTTCATGTTTGTTTTTTATTAAGTCTTTGAAAATACCGTGGCTTCGTAAACTATTCAACTCAAATATCATACGTGACCCATACGCGCACCCAGCCTAAAGCATAGGGGGTTCGAATTTTTCGGTGTGCGGACCTTTTAGTGAAAGAAATCAACGAGGACTAAAAAAAACGGGGCCACTAGGTTCAAGCCTGCGAATTGTGCATTCCCACCGTGGAATTTTGTGGACTTTTGTCTCGTTTACTCGGACTTTTTGTTTCACTGAAGCGGACCTTTTGCCTAATTCGCCAAATTGGGGGAGGGGCTCATTCGGTNCCCCCCCCCCCCCCTCCTCGGTGCGCCCATGTGACCTTGCAGAGGCAGTTTTGGGTTGTAAATTAGATAACTTTTTTAAATGGGGACGCTTTCCTTAAAAAATAGCTGAAGGAACTGACAATCTGTTCTGGAAGGAAGTTTTAAGTGATGTTGTGCTCCTGTATCAAAAGTGTGACAAAAATGAAAATATTTACTCTCCCCGATTAGAGTCGGTAGAAAATCTATTTTCTACAAGGCGTGGTTTGAAAGGGGAGTCTATCGTGTGTGGGATTTGTTTAATGCTGAAAGTTGTTTTACGTCACACGAAGAATTCTGTTATAACTTACAACCTCGAATACTAGAATTCTATGGATTAATAAGTGCATCCTTTGCAGCGTACAGGGGTCTTAAGAATAGACAAAACAATATCTTTTTACCAAGTTTTCCAAATTATAGTTATAAAATTTTGCATAATAAATCACAAGCGGTAAATATCTTAGTACAGTCACTTCAGACAGTTTGTAAATATAAAAACAAGTGGTCATCTGAGATAGATATAAACGTTGATATAAATAAAGTAAATTTAAGTGACACTGATACATGGTGGAGAAAAGTAAATAAACTCCCCTTCAATTGTACAAAAGATACAAAATTGCGTTGGTTTCAATACCGCTTGATTCACAGAATATTGCGAACCAATAATTATTTGCATAAAATTTAAATCAAAACAAATGATTTATGTTCTTTCTGTGGTGAACACAGTGAAACTTTTCTCCATCTGTTTTATGAATGTCGTCTTGTCTCCGGTTTCTGTCTCCTGTTTGGTAAGTGGTTAAAACAAACATGCCATGCAACTTTTCAAAATAACTGTAGTTTTTTGTGTTTTTGGGAAGCACTCAGTCGGAAAATTGTAACATTAATCTCTTGATCATACTAGCAAAAAATCTACATGTAGTCAAAAGTTTGTTAAAAAATCTCAATTTCCAAATGTTCGTAAACTTTATTAAGTTACATTCTGAAGAAAATACGGTACTTTTTGATTAATAATTTAATGTTATTATTTGTAAATGATGTATACTGTATTGTTTTATGTGACATGTTATTATCATGCTGGAGCAATATAAAAATGTTTAAAAAATCCTGACTCATCTTTCACGGATGAAAAATCAAAAATGACAAACGCGTACATGTTACAAACGACTGATTCCGCCTTCCAACTCAAAAAGATTCATTCAGTTTAGACCATGGTGTCCTTTTGGGGTGATATTAGAGCTTTTCGATGGCAGTTTTTATTATTTTACTAAGTTTTACTAGTTAGCTTGTCACCTGATGTCGTGCGCCGCCGGAGTACTGTTTAGGGAACGACGAGCTGACTCAGTCGACAGTTCTTTCCAAAACCCAGAAGTCCATTTTTATCAAAGGAACAGGTTGAGATAAATTTTTATAACACCGGTGATTTTAAATCAAAAGTTTGCATTTTGGGCGGCGCGCATATTTACAGTCGCTTTAGTATTGCACACATATACAAGTAAATGTGTGTTTCAGTGAAGCGTAAGCGCACGGCACGCCCCTTGTTTCAGTGTACTACCTAGCAGCTTGAGTTCGAAAACTTTCTCTTTCGGACAGAATGAGCTCTTCGGACGGAACGTGCTCTTCGGACGGAACGCGCCCTTCGGACAGAACGCAAGTTTATAATACCTTAAGAATTCCACAAGAAACAAGTGTTCCTTTCAAAGAAGCATAGGCGCATGGAAAACTTTTTATTTTCTTGTAAGCTGTGCGCTTCATGAGATGAAAGAACTTTTTTCGGACTCTTAGCCCTTGGACCTACAGTAATTATGCACACATGACAGTTATGTGACTTGTTTTTGATTGCATTGGACATTCTTGTAGAACTCAAATTAGCCAGATTATATGGAGGGCCCTCTTTGCCAGGAAGCTAATCAGATAGACAAATTTTAATTTGTATTAAAAGCTATAGTAAGTCACGTCGTAGCATGAAATTTTATGACCTTGACCTATACAAGTAACAAACTGTCAATGGTTCTTACTGAACCAAGGGATCACTTCTACCGAGGGAGATAATTATAAAGTTAATTAGAGGGCTTGTAAATCGAAATTTCTTTTTTTCGACAGCTACCCACGGGAAACTAGGTGGCAAGCTCGTCACATTGATATTGACAGATAGGCGTATCCATTGTTCACTGACTAAGGCACGATATCCATGCGACGCAGCAAAGGAAAACAATGAAAGCGTCCCATAGGCGATAACTATGCGACGCACTTACGGTCGTCGCATGGATCTCGGCGCAAATTAGTGAACAATACCTTGCGACGTCCATACGATGTCATTTTGGCACAAACACGCCGGGTTGGCACACAGTTATAGTGCCATTCCCTTAACGACACTTTTTACCAATGACGAAGGTTGTTTGACAGAATTTAAATCGACGGCAAGCTTCATAAGCACATTGGGTGCTGTTCTCTGTCAGTCATGGAGAACCCCAAACCTGTTGAATTTACATGGGTGCCGGTACGGAGGCAGGCAAGCGCATGCGTGCCGCGTGAATTTGCACCGGGACGACGGTGAAAAAGTAAAACCGAAACAACGGGACTTTGTGTCAGACAGTCTCAGTACGTAGTATGGACCTGGGGAGGAACCAGGATTTTGATTTGGCCGGGGGCACGGCAGAGTATTAGCCAGGATTTTGCCCGTCAGACATTCGCACCCCCGAACTCATGCCATATGGAATCTGGGAGAACTTGGGCCATGGCCCCTTCCGAGTAAATCCGCCAATGCTCGTCTAACAGCGGACTGAGTTCACCTATGATGCTATTCAGAGTTCTATTCACACCCCGTTATGAAAACTTGTGACAAATGGATTGATCATATTCTCTTGCTTTAGTATTCACCATGTCCTTGATGAGTTCCTCCCTAGAAGTACTGTGGCCGTACCTTTGAAAAGTCCTTACTTTTTAGTACCGACGCTGTTATTTTACTTTTACACTTATTCCCAGCCCGGCTTCTTATTGGTCTCGTGTAGTCAGCTCGTGAACACGCCCTGAAACCATACCAGAACCGGGTATTATTCACAATCTTCAGGCCCAACTAGTTAAGTCTATTTTGAGTTGGTGATGGAACAAATAGGCTTATAAACCTTGCTGGGAACGTCTTGAACCATGTGTAGCTCAACTTGGTTTTTATTGTTCAAACCACTTGACCAATTTTGAAAATTCAAAAAACCAACATTGTTTAATTTTTACTCTTTTATTCATATTTCATGGTCCCCGTCGGTTTTGATGTCCCAAAAGGAAATACAGCCTGCACGCTTTCAAGCCTTTGTATGAACGAGCCCCCCAATTTGGCGAATTGGGCAGAAAGGTCCGCCTCAATGAAACAAAAAGTCCGAGCAAAGTCCACAATTCAAGTCCACAGGAATTCTGCGCAGATGCACAGACAATTCGTAGACCTGAACCTAGTGGCCCTGCTTTTTAGTCTCGTTGATTTTTCAGTAAAATTAAGGTCCGCATACCGAAAAATATATTCGCGCCCCCTATATTTTAACGGGCTGGGTGCGCATGATTAAGGCTAATATTGAAGCTGTTTGCTAATAAAGTGGAGATAGTCAACCATATGGGCCCCGGAGTTGTTCCTATAGCCGGGTGTATATGGCTACGGGTCGTAAGCCACATCACTTTTTTTGCGGCGCGGATCTGACCACTGAGCCCGGCTCGGCCAGCGCCCGGTACATCATACTGTACCTGATGGCTACCCACTGCGTGGACTACAAAGGGGCCTATCCAGCAGAACTCTGCGGAGCAGGTGTTATGTCATTTCATTCAATTACGATTTGCTGTGATGAAAAGCGGAATAAAGTCATTGGCTGTGAAGCAATTTTCAACGGACCCACAAAATGAATTTCTTCCTCAGTTTCATCAGGTCTATGCTCAAGCGCGGAATTTGTTATTTTCTTAACCGAGTCCTTTCACGAATATCTTCTAAGTACGCCACAAACTTTTTCACTTCGGACCGGAACCGACAGTGGGCCTTCGAAGGTCGTTGATAAGCTCAGTCACATGCAAATTAGTCATATCACTGGGCAAATTGCGAAACAGTTTGTCAAGTTCTGCAGGTCACAAGACATTTACTGATTTGATTTATAAACGTCAAATTTTCTGCTTAGAATTACGATTAAAGTCGCAGGCATCAGGGTAGATTTTGTGAAAAAAAAGTGAAAGTTTGGAACTATTTGAGAAAATACAAGTCGCACCTTAGATACTCAGGTCGCACCTTACTTGCGGAAGAATATCCAGGTCACATGTGTGACGCGGTCTTGTTGATTACACTGGTCTGAAAGTTGGGTTATTTCCCTGGCAGATCTCGAGCTTGTTGCAGGTTAAAGAACAGACTCTCAAGATGGTTGAAGGTGGAATGAAATGCATAAAATACTTGCTCTTCGCATTTAACTTAATTTTCTTCGTGAGTATTTGCTTGGAATTTGAAATTTATCAAAGAACAGTGTATCGTTAACAAATAACTCACCTCTTCTCGGCTTGACCACTGGCAACCAGCGAAAGTCAAAGATTTGCTGGCGACGTGTCAATGAATGTGCCTAATGTTGAATATTTGTAAATTTGCCACTGTTTGTTTTCGGTGTTAGTTTGCTGCTCCGCTACACGGATTAAGATTAGTCATTGCAAAATTTAGTTTCACTTGAAAGTCTGTCGTGGTTAACGAAAGGCTATCGGCAAACTTGCTTTTACACTTTTGTAATGTAAATGACAGCTTATGGTGCTTTATGTCATGGGCGGCGCACCACAGGGGGCTGTGTGTACTGTGCCGCACGTGTATTTGGTTTGCCTACCTGCCAGTCATTTCCACAGAAATACTCAAAAGACCCTGGCTTGGAGTTGGAATTCGATGTATCAAGTACACTTGCTCTCTAACCATGCAGGCCTGTGTGTCACTTGTAATTCACAGGAAGAGAGCTTATTTTAACTTATTTTAACATTTATTTTTTGTTTAATTATTGTGTACTCCAATTTCAATGAAGTACTGCAAAATCTTAAAAAAAGGCATCCGATCCTTACTATTCAGTCGTTATGTCAGATGGTCATGCTTACTGCGCCACTGCAATGAGAAAACAAGATATCTTGTTGTTAACTATAATTTTTAAAATATTTTTGGTAGCCTGACTTGTGGGTGATTTTGAAACCTGTTGAATATTGCTCCACTTTTTCTCGACTCCTTCTACGATCAACGAACTATCACACTTGGCAAGAAGAACGATGACACACATGAACATGTGCTGCATGTATGGGTCACTGACCTACAAATAACATTTGGACATTCGTTGTCAATAGCGCAAGGTGTGGTAGCTGTTGCAAGGATAGAAGGCATCTTGACTCATACCATCTTAATTTCCAAACAACAAAAAATAATCGAAAATAGTGGTGAAAAGGAACTATTTAGCTGGTACCCATCCACAGAATGTTCATTTGATACAACAGGAAGTGATGTCATTGGCCCAGCATTAGGATTACTTTCACCCATTCTTGTTTGCTGTAAGATGAGTGAAGGCATAAACCAAAATGTTGGACCTATGTTGGGCCCTTTACCAGACTCACGTTAGTTCTATGGAGAGCTTGTAAGGGTAATTAACATGGTGTAAGGGTAATTAACATGGTGCAGTGTCTCTCCAAGATATTGAAGGGATTTTTAGACACTATCAAAAGCTATTACTTTCCCCTTTCACCTACTTGTACTAGCCAACCTGTGTTGAATTCTTTCACAAAATTTCAGTATTCACGTATAACTTTTCATTGCTATTCAAAAACAATTCCAACTCATTATTTATTTATGTGCCAAACTGTGAGTTGTCAGGTGCAACTTGAATTGATTTGTTTTACAAGTCATGTCTTTATCGACTGTCTTCACGATTCACGTGGAATTACCGGTATATGCGCTTGTACTCATTTTATAGTTTATGCAGTGCCCAGTGCTTAGCTTGGCAGCAAGTCGCCTTTCAGCAAGTCGCCAAATGCGACTTAAGAGGCGGCTAAACAAAATCTGAGGTCGCCAAAACTGCTGGTATCTCGATTTTTTATTTTTCTTTGAACAATGGAGATATCGACTGCCAAGAATGAAGAGGGGACATTTTTTTAAGGAGGGTATGTAATGGCTGATATCCCCGTTGCTGGAGGGTATTAATTAAATCAATAATCTGAGACTGGTACCATGGTTCGCGTACTGAATTTAAGAATATATTTTAAACACATATGCTCCCTCAGTGTAGGGTTCTAAGGAATCCTTGTTCAAATCAAAAACAAAAAAGCACTACCTCACTATTATAAATGATTGTGTGACATTTTATGGCATGAATACGAGTCACAGGTTGTCAAAGATTTAGGAAATATATTTTTATTGGTTGAAAATATACTTTTAAGTTATTTTTAAGTGTGACCGTGTTTCTTGAAGGTTAACAATTACCTTATGAACTATGAGAATGTTTTTAAACTCATATGTTTATTTGTCGTTGTCACAGCTTCCCACTAGGGTATCAACTGCTTGATGTGGGAAGTTGCTTGAATTTAGGCTTCGTTAGTGACTTTGGGCAAGGATGAAAGAACAGTGGCATTTTTCAGAATTATGTTACTTGACAATAATTGCACATTAGATGGTAATAGACCAACAGAACTGAATGTAGTTGCAGAGGTCAGTTGTTGACTAACTGCCACGCCCCCATACTACCCTGCCTGTTGGTGGTGGCTGTGTTTGTAGTCACATGTAAGTGATGAAATGTCATGTGACTATCAATGGATTATTATGTTGTCTATCTATAGGACTGGCATTTATCATTCCATTTTCAAATATTGAGCCTGATGTCTATACACTGGTGTTGATGAATGAAATTGATTTACTGGAGGTTGAAGTGTTATTCATATACAACTTATCTGGCTGGTGTGTAAATTATTGGCTTAAAATAAGTTGGTATATGTGGAGTGCTATGCTGGGCGTGGTCCTGACAGTTCAGACATAATGGTATTATAGGCTCCTTATGAAGATAGAGATTGTCATTCCATAACTAGGGTATTATTTCCTAATTTCTTAACACAAAGCTATTTGAAGAACTTTACTCATGTGATTCTCTTTCTGGGTCATATTTTGTCGGGCATTAAGGTTATGAGTTGTTTTGTAACAGTTGTAAGATTGTCAGCTATAGGAGAAAATAGAAGCACTAGCATTATGGCCTATAGACACTTTGGTACTAATGTGGTAGTTAACTGATGTAGTGAATATGTGTGTTGTATGGTATTTGATGGCAGTGAGTGGCTTTGTTTTGTTGCAGTACAAATGGTCAGTTTAGGTCTCATGCTAGTTAGTGTTAGGTTGTGTGGTATCTAGACTCAATATCAACTATTAATGAAGGAAATCAAAACTGATTCTAGAGGTTTTTTAAAAAAATTCCATTTTCAGTGTGCAGAATCACTTTGAATGCTTTTTGGAAGGTATAAAATTTACAAATCAGCACTGAAATGACAACAACTAGTAGTACACACACACATGTTCAATTCTCTCATGTTTTGTGGATGTCGTGGTATGCAGCATATGTAGTTCTTATATTCATGAGACAATGACAATTGTGTGAACGCATATAGTCTGTCAGCCATCAGTTAGTCCTGTCCATTACTTCCTTGACTCTCTCTGGAACTGCGTCACTGATCACGATGAAATGTGACTTAAAGGCGGGATACTCTGGCGTCATATCTTTTGGACGGACTTGACTATGGTCTACAACCACCGGTTGGCAGTGCAGGTTTTGACGGAAAATTCCTGTTACGTCATCGGCTAAAGTGGTGGACAAATTTTCCCCAAACTTTACAGAGGTATGTGGTGGGGATGCACCAGCACCAATCAATTTCCTGAAAGGTTAGACCACTGAGGCACACCCCCCCCCCCTGTTAGCCATATTAGTTTTTGGTAAGAGATTTCGTAATTTTTGGCTAAACAACTTGAAAAAATGCCAAAACTTGTGGGTGGGATGCACCTGTTGCTTTTTGGATGAACTCCTACAACTCGTGTACCCTCTGTTGCTCATTTCGGTTTTGAACTAGATTTTTCTTTGTCCATCACTGATAACGGCCTGACTGATTCTATGGTGAAGATTGACACGCTGGTTTCGTGTCTAGGGTGTGCCAGCATCAGTCAGTTTTTGGAAGGACTTAGCTTCTGTGGAGCCCCCTATTAGTCATTTTTAGTTTTTGATAAAGTGTTTGTTATCCTTCGGTTATTCTGTTCACAGCTGGTCAGATTTTGATGGCACTTTACATAAAGAAGGACTTGTGTGCACGCACACTGCGGACGGATTTAATTATCACCTCCTTTTATCCATTTTCGTTTTAGGAATGATCTTTCTTGGACATCCGTTAATTATTGTCAAACTTTGCGACAGTTTTGATGAAACTTAAGTACACACCCAGACAGGTTAATCTAGTTTTATGATTGTTTGTTCGTTGATTAAACGGGCATTGTCATTTTTACTGCAGGAAACCATATCTGTGATTGTTGGATGGGATAGACTTTTTTACCAGGCTATAAAACTATAAATTTGTTGTCTGTTGTGATTTTTGTAACAGTCAATTATCGTCATTTCTAGCCAAACATTGACTGACATCAGAGCCGGTGACTTCAGTAAAATAAGCGAAAAAAAGTATTCTGCCATTTATTGACATAGATGTAATGCAGCCATCAGAGCAAGTGACTGTGGCTGAAAGTTTCCAAATTCAAATCCATGCAGCGACTGTTTTCAAAAAGTTAACTTCTCTCTCTGATGTCACTTTAAATGTCAAATTTGGTTGACCCTGAAGACTTTCATGCACCCTGACTTCAAGTGCATGGTTAGAATAAACCAGCACCTGTCAATTCCATGATGGATGTGGGCAAATTACTGCACTAGGTCCAGTTACATGACTTGATAAGGTCCTTCATGGCAACATGTTGTCCAGGCGTGGGTGCACTGTGCATCTTTGTTGGACTCCTAGGCCTTGGCAGAACTGAGAGTTTGAGATCAAGCTCATTACATCAGCTTGTCACCAGGTGTCTCTGTATGTATGGAGTACCATTACATCATACATCCCCTTGTCACCATGTATCTCTGTATGTATGGAGTACCATTACACCATACATCAGCTTGTCACCATGTATCTCTGTGTGTATGAAGTACCATTACACCATACATCAGCTTGTCACCATGTATCTCTGTATGTATGAAGTACCTTTACACCATACATCAGCTTGTCACCATGTATCTCTGTATGTATGAAGTACCATTACATCATACATCTGCTTGTCACCATGTATCTCTGTATGTATGAAGTACCATTACATCATACATCTGCTTGTCACCATGTATCTCTGTATGTATGGAGTACCATTACGTCATACATCCCCTTGTCACCATGTATCTCTGTATGTATGGAGTACCATTACACCATACATCTGCTTGTCACCATGTATCTCTGTATGTATGAAGTACCATTACACCATACATCAGCTTGTCACCATGTATCTCTGTATGTATGAAGTACCTTTACACCATACATCAGCTTGTCACCATGTATCTCTGTATGTATGAAGTACCATTACATCATACATCTGCTTGTCACCATGTATCTCTGTATGTATGAAGTACCATTACATCATACATCTGCTTGTCACCATGTATCTCTGTATGTATGGAGTACCATTACGTCATACATCCCCTTGTCACCATGTATCTCTGTATGTATGGAGTACCATTACACCATACATCTGCTTGTCACCATGTATCTCTGTATGTATGAAGTACCATTACACCATACATCAGCTTGTCACCATGTATCTCTGTATGTATGAAGTACCTTTACACCATACATCAGCTTGTCACCATGTATCTCTGTATGTATGAAGTACCATTACATCATACATCTGCTTGTCACCATGTATCTCTGTATGTATGAAGTACCATTACATCATACATCTGCTTGTCACCATGTATCTCTGTATGTATGGAGTACCATTACGTCATACATCCCCTTGTCACCATGTATCTCTGTATGTATGGAGTACCATTACACCATACATCTGCTTGTCACCATGTATCTCTGTATGTATGAAGTACCATTACACCATACATCAGCTTGTCACCATGTATCTCTGNGTGAACTTGTCCACTTACAGTGGGTGAACTTGTCCACTTACAGTGGGTGAACTTGTCCACTTACAGTGGGTGAACTTGTCCTCTTACAGTGGGTGAACTTGTCCACTTACAGTGGGTGAACTTGTCCTCTTACTGTGGGTGAACTTGTCCACTTATAGTGGGTGAACTTGTCCACTTACAGTGGGTGAACTTGTCCACTTACAGTAGGTGAACTTGTCCACTTACAGTAGGTGAACTTGTCCACTTACAGTGGGTGAACTTGTCCACTTACAGTGGGTGAACTTGTCCACTTACAGTGGGTGAACTTGTCCACTTACAGTGGGTGAACTTATCACCGAAACTCAGCTCACAGTGCCTGTTCTAATGTGTGAAGGCACTAGGAAACATTTGACGTACAACTCTTTAGTGTTAGGAAAGCACAGAAGTTACTTACCAATTCTGGTTTTCAAACGGGCAAAGTTGATGAAGACGCTATGGTATTTCTCACTGTTACTAAGTTAAAATGGTTATAATCTCGTGCTAAACTAGCCTCACAAAGGGTTATGTCAGTGCTGTAGTTAGTACTTAAAATACCAGCTTTAAAGTTTTCTGAGAGCTTTGACAAATCAGTTAACAGTTTTCATTACAGAGCAAAAGATACCGACTCCTTTAATTGGCTTATAACTAAGCGCAATCACAGCTACTGAACACACAGCATGCGAGTAATGACAATGTGATCAAGAATGTATAAAAACCAATGAAGGATTGTGGGATACAATGAAGAATTATGGGATACAAGTATATAACGATCTCATCCAAAAGAAACGATTATTGGAATTAGTAACACGAATGGGATTGGCAGAACTATCAGTCGTAAACAAACTGCAATACTTATGAGCTTGTCCGACACTGAGAGTCTTAGACAAAACAAAGAAGGTTTGTGTTTGAGAATTGAGAAACACAAATATTTAAAGATATTATTTGGCAATAGATTGAAAGTATGATACACATCATTGTTAATTGTAAGATTGTAGTTCGTGAGAGAAATTTGATAATTAATGTTCAGCTCGCTAATCAGTTTCGCCAAAAATAGCTGCTGCCATCTCTTGGTGGTGAAATGAGAAAACCACACGATTAGGCGAAGCGCCACCTTGTGGTAAAGCTGTTGGATAAGTGGGTACCTTTGGCATGTTAATGTTAACTGTTGATGATGATAATATCAAATGAATGTATTGACCTGATTTATGTGTCTGTATTGACCTGATTTATGTGTCTGTCTAGCGAAACCGAAACGTCTGTTGCTTGAAACCAATTTTCCTTGAACTGGGTCATGTAAACAAGAGTGTTTGGTCAATAGAGAATTGTAAATGAACAGAAATTGTTAAGTACAAAAACATCTCTAAAGGTTATGTCCACACTTGACTGAATTGAAAATGTAAATACCTCCTGAAACACTTTACACTGATGTAGCAACTGGCATTGGTGGGATTAGAACCATTTACCATTCCATTGTCGGCATACTCACCACTAGATCACCATCTCATCTCATCTCATCTAGGCGTTGTCCATCCACTGCAGGATGTAGCCCTCCGACAATGCCTTCCAACTTGTTCTGTCTCTTGCCACTCTCATCCACGTTGCGCCTCTCGTTTTCACGATGTCATCTCTCCATCTGGCTTGGGGCCATCCTCTTGATCTCTTTCCATATCTGGGTTGCCACTCTGTACATCTTTTTGCCATCTGTTGTCCTGTGCTCTGGCCACGTGTCCGCCCCACCTCCATTTCAATTTCAGAATTGTCTTGATTATGTCCATGACTGTTTGTTCTCTTATCTCTGTGTGTGGAATCCTGTCTTGGCAATTGTCTGTTTTGTTAAGGTCCATGTTTGGCATCCATAGGTGATTGTGGGGATGATGCACTGGTCGAATACTTTTCTTTTCAGGGATATGGGTATTTTCCTATCTTGAAATATTTCTGTTTTTTCCAAAGCAACTCCATCCAGCTCTTATTCGGATTTGTATTTCATTAGTCATACGGTTCCCCATTTGTATAGTTTGTCACCATACATTGTACCAAAGACTGGTGATGAGTTAGACCTTGCCATATCGGCAGAAGTTGCATGTTTAAGACTACGAATATAACCCTCCCACACCGGTGTCTTCAGTTAGTGAAGCCTAGCTGGAGCCTACTCATTCTGCGGACACTCCTGATTTCAGGGTGATAATTGAAGCTTTTTATTGATTCATTTTAATTTTTTTTTACAACTTTTGTGTCTAGTAATAAGTAATGTGTATCTCAGACTGTAACTCTTACCCTGATTGTCAAAGCCTTGTTGTGAATAATGGACATTGATTCCATTTGTTGGAATGCCGTTGTCAGGAAAAATCATGTGATTATAGGGATGCTTACTGGATTTTACATCTGGTAAATGATACCTGTTTCTGTCGTGCCTGTTCCAAAATCATGAAAGCTTTATACTGTTCTGATTTGTCGATTGATTTAGTGTACAACAACGCAATAGCGGAGACCGAATCCACTGATGACGTCGCACCAAAATTAAACAATTTTATTCCTTTGTATTTATTTCTTGATTAAAAATACACAAATTACAGAAGAGATACTTCAAATATCGTGCCAGAATTGTGGGTAATGGAATTGAAGCATCTATGACCATGGTGTGAATGGTTTAAACATGGTCAGCCATTTTCCTTACTAGGCTGTTGTTCTCCTTCCTTCCCCCCTGTTATGTGCCAGGAACCTCATTACTTTTGAGCTGAAAGGTGCCTGCGCCTGATTAGAGGGATTTTCAAGTGTGGAGAAAATCCATCTTACCTGGTCCTACAGACTTGCGCACCATAGAACAAGTTATTCATGGTTCGAGTTGTTCCTAGGTTTAAGAGCTGTCTATACGCTATTCAAACTAGTGCAACTTGCCCCTCTTGTGACAACTTGCTCCTTAGGGAGGTACGGTAACTTGTTCTTGGGTAACTTGTGCCAATTCTTATCGATGTGTGCTCGCAAACGTGCTGCAAGACGGAAGTAATTATCAGCTGCGTACATAGAAACCAGCTTCCTTTGGATGCAGTATTCAAATCAGATGTTCACGTGCAGAGCAAGTAATTCTGCCCTAGCCTAGTTATCCAGTGTATGTGTTCGGACACTCCACTTTAAATGGGGTAAGTTGCACTAGTGCAGCTATTTGTTTTAGGTTAGGCTGTGGGACTAACATTTTATGCTTTTCTGGAAGCCTGGCCGTACATTCTGTTTAGGCAGTCAAAACTGATCATGGGCCATTTTCTTTATATATGGACTAGCCTAACTGGAGGGGATGAGGCTCTGAACTCCAATTTATCATGAATGACTTTCTTCCCTCAGCACTGTGTGATCACCCCTGTAATTGTAAATCCTTAACCCAGACTCTGTTCTCTTCATAGAACTCTAGACAATTTTATGTCTTCAACCCAGTATCAAGGTACCTAAACTACACGGTCAACGGACTCATAAACACGACTCACGGACCTGCAAACACCGTCCACTGACTCACAAACACGGGTCACTGACAAAATGAAGATGTCAACTGACCCAGGAAGCCGATGAGTCCGTGACCCGTGTTTGGCGGTCCGTTAACAGTGTTTCCTCGTGAATGTGAGTCCGTGTCCCGTGTATTTGGGTGCGTGGATCGTGTTTTGTGAGTCCGTTCCCGTGTTTGTGAGTCAGTGGACGGTGTTTGCAGGTCCGTGAGTCGTGTTCATGCGTCCGTGCCCATGTTTATGAGTCCGTTGACCGTGTAGTTTAGGTACCTTGAGTATGTAAACAACCACCTACAGACACCAACTGTGAAGGAAAGTTGCAGTTAACAAACATACAGAATCTGACATAAATTTTAATCATTGGAAGGGAATTTTTGGGCCTGATGAGAATTTCTTGTGAATTTTAATTATTTTTCAAAAGGTAATGGGGACATTCGGGCCCCCAAGGCCCAGTGTGAAGTTTGTTTCATCAGACCACATGCTTGCCTCATGTATATGGGACCCTTCAACTAATGCCATGCAACACCATAGATGTCAAGCCAAATGATTGACAGCCAAATGATTGACGAGGGTGGACAGGATCAGAAGAGGAGTGGTGGTCTTCAAGTCAAGTTTATGTATTCAGAGAAAGACCTGTCTAAGCTGGGCATGTTAATCTCATGCTCTCTTTTGACTTGAGTGTGGCTCATAAGGTTTCTGTTCTGTTACACTAAGTACCTGTAGGTGGTTACATGCACTACTGCACACTGTTTCTGTGCATGCATCCTACTTGAAGGCAGGGCTGTACGTCCATTGGAGGTCTTTTCACCACTAGGTGAAACGAATATAAACCATAAGAATGGGAGGAAAATTGTTGTTCAGTGGGCTAGTACAAAACAAATCCAATTCCCTTGACACGTTTAGAAAATTGCCAACAGTCTTACCAGTTATATTATGCCTCTTTTTACCTTCGTCTGACAACAACTAATCAAATCGTCTGCCATCTTCTGCTCTCATTTTTTGACCTAACTATGTCATCAAGCGACTCGAGTGCTAACCAATGAGCAAAGTGAATGATATAGTTAATGCACACACCGCTAGGTAAAAAAATGAAAATTGCGGAGTGGCGAGCGAAAAAGTAAAAAGACAAATTTCCAAGCAAATAAGTTCTGTTGAAGAGATAAATTTGCGAGCAGCTATATTGGATGTATTTTTCCTGTAGATAAATCTGTTAACGCGATCGCAAATTTGATGTGTGCAGGTTGATATTTGATGCGCAATTTGAGTGTGATATGTATAACTTAATTCCACACTGTGCGGACTTCCAACCCTATTAAATGATTAGTTTACCGACTATGGTCGCTGTATGAAAATGGTTTTTGAAAGCTTTTTTGTTCATGTTAGTAGAGTACAAAATGTTCAATGTGTTGAAGTCTCAAATGGATGCTACATAATTGTTCTAAACATTTACTCAATAATAAGAGTAGATCTTCTCAAGCCTTAGCCTTTCTTTCCAGTTTTACCCATGTCTTCTTAGATCAATTTATTTCTTTTGTTTCAAATATCAATATGACCCCTATCATTTTTTTTCAAACTAAAAACTGCTGTTTAGCAGGTTCAGACATTGAAGAAAGTAGTAATTCACATCCCAAAATCACCGCTCTTCTGCCATGGAGGTAGAAAAGCCCATTTGTGTGATTCACCTAGTTTTCTTATTTCTTGAGACTTGTTGCTTATGAACCACAGTTGTATTGACTTTGTCTGAAGTAGGGTTGAGAAACAACACTCCTTGCTGCATGCTCTGAATGATGTGATTGGTTAATTTGTTCACCAAGAACTCATCACTTCAGTTCTGGTTGCCAAGTGTAGTTAGTGATTACATCGATTTTCATCAGCTTGTTGTTGATAATTGCGCATTGTTTCTCTTTCTCTAATCCCAATGGCCATCAGTTATTTAGTTTATCCGCTTCATTGATTTCAGAAACAATACAGGCTGTGAGTAGCATGCACTTGTAGCCAAGTACCTGATCAGGGATAAAAGTTTGATCACCTGCTCAAATAAAGCTGAAATGAAAATAAAGCTGGAATGACATTTGTGCTTAGACTTGCGACATGTCAGGGGTCATAACATGTATGGGGTCATGACAATGACATGTCTGGGGTCCCCAGCATCAGTTAGTTTAATTGTTATACCAAGGACATTAAAAAACTTGTTCGAAACTGTTTCTCAGTTGGGGAGTATTTGCTCTAATATGAAATTGGGAAAATATTTAACATTTTTTCTTACAAGCTAGTGTTAGTAAAAGTGCAAGTGCCTTTAGCCAAGGAGGTTGTGCCAATGGTGCACAACTAAATTTTTATTTTTAAAAACGATTTACGATGAAACACGATAACAAAATAATAACAACGCCCTTCTTTTACTTTAACGATATCGACTCTATATTTCAACTAACTCTCAGGTGACATATGAGCAGTGACATATGAGCATGCCCTGTAGTAAAAACACTTATAAACAGTGGAACATCTGCAAAACGTTAAAACACTGGTGAACAGAGGTGTTGACATGTTTCTCAGCCCTAGAGAGCCTATAGTGGTGTTTCTGTGCCCTCCGAACAGAAGGAGTTCAAGTGCAATGACACCCAAAAGGGATAAAGAGCCTGTGGCTGTTCACACTATGTTTAGGCCTGTGAGCTAGGTCAGGTGCTTCTAGCTGTGAACCCTCACAGCAGGTATGACCTTGAATAGTTAGTGTGAGGCTGTGCCCCTTTATATTGTTATGCAACTCTGGAATGTTGAGGGGCCTTCCTTCTCTGTGGTCCACAGTACATTTCAGTTCATCATTGATACACACAGCCCATACAAAGTTGAAGGACATTTTCCACTGTGTAGCTCTCAATATTGACTTCTAAAAGGGTTTAAAAACCTTACTTTCTCACTAGGTCTTGAATTGTTGTTGATTAAACTGGCAACTGAAGTTGCAGGCAATGCCTGCATGCACCATTTTCGAATTTGTTGTTCACTCCAATAAACTATCAAAGTTCTGTCTCCTTGAATTGCTATTGGTTTCAATATTCTTGGGTGAGACCAATTACATGAGAGTAATGACATCATTTGTTTATCATTTTTTATTTTTAGACTCTAAACATTGCAAAGTGCTTCTTAAATGTGGATGGGTATTACTGAATGTTGAACCAACTTCTAAAATAACAGCAACTCACAACATATGGCAAAGCGTTGGATACAAAAAAATTCTAGACTGCTGTCTAAAAATGTCGGGGAAAAAGTTAGTTTTTTCAGGAATTATTGAATTACATGTGACCATTTTCGCTGCTTTCAGTGACTATAAGTCACTTTCTACTCAATCTTGCTTTTTGTCAGTGACCATAAGTCGCTTTCCGCACAGTCCTGTTTTTGTACAACTTCAAAGATGGCTGCCCCGTACCACATTGATATGAAGGTGTTCTGATTCTGAAACATCATTTCAAGATCAAGACTCATCAACATGAACATCTTGAATGATGTCATCAGTTCAAATGCTGTATAGAAAATCTTGAGTGTGTCGGCAGGGTTTCAGGTTCAGTAAAACCAACCAGATAAAATGAAACATTGCAATTCAAAATTTTTGTAAAAATCTAACCGGAGAAGTTTATTATCTTTTGTATAAAATCCTTCACCTAGGTGAGTGTTATTTTTGCTCATTATCAAATCAGAGTTCGTCACAACTGTTATTCACTGATTTAGCTGCGTACCGATGAGTGTTCATTTTTGTTGTATTTTAGTTTGATGACTTCAGGTGCAAAACCAGAGCCTGTTTATTCTGTAACTGAACGTGTGAACTCTCTGGTATAATTAAGTCACTGTATGTTTACTCTGCCGTTTCATTTGCTATCAAAATAAAGTCAGTTGATGATGAAGAACAAAGGCCTTGTGTTGGACTTGATGATTTCGCAACATAACACTTGACTGATACACCTCCATTAGGTCTTGTGATGATGATGTTAAGGATAATTTGGGGTCGATGCACACGTCATGGGACTCCGTGAGATAACGTGGTTTTATCATTGTTTGTCTTTCAGTTGGATGATATGTATCACTGTACTTCTAATTTTGTTCATAAACCATGAACAAGACGTCAACATTGATCACTTAGCAATGAATGACTTGATCTCACATGAAATGTCCCCTTTACTTAAACGGCACATTGAGATGTTACAGAGCTCCATGATTCGTGCATGTATTAAACTTGTACGGATGAAAATTGAACCAAAGTTTTGAAAATTTGACTTGTTATTCTTCTGAGGTCAACAATATCAACGAGGACTTTGTCAGGATCAGGCTGGTGCTTACACATTGAAGAATTTGCTCGATAGCTACAATTGGGTTTCTTAAGTAGTTTTCAATTATGAGATCTCTGCCCCCGAGATTTTTTCTGTGGTTTGTTGAGTAATGATTTTGAATAAAAAAACCCAGTTCCTGCTGTTTTTATTTAAAGATTATTAATTTCAATAGCATCTTTTACATATTAGAAAACTAGAAATTTCAATGGTTTTATGACCAGTATAACTAACAAACCATGGATCAGCCAGAGAAAATGGGTCATAAAACCATTGAAATTTCTAGTGAGATTGTTGGTGGATGGAGTAGAATTTTGAAGTTATTAAAGTCATAAAACAAACTGCTGTATTTTGTGGTTTTGTTGCAAATTTGCTTTTCTGACTATTGTCTGCCAGACATTCACAGAAATCAAGGCCTATGACTTGAACCAGTTGAATAGTCTTAAAATACTTCTTTTTGCCATTTATGGAGTGGGGATTGGCACTTGACTGCGACCATGAGTGTTGAATGTTAGATTCAGCACTGTGACTCACTGATACATGGAGCTCACTTTTCTCGCCAATAATGTCCCTTTAAGAGTCAACATTAGGCCACTTTGACCCTTGTGCATGCGCTTTGTGATAGCCAAGTGTTGTTCCTGTGGGGGTGATTAGCTCTTGATAATTATCGTGTTTGTGAGACAACATAGAGAGACAACATGGACTCTAATTTGAGTGAACATGCGAAATGAGATAAACTAGTGTGTCTCTGGCTTTATAATTGAACTGCTACTGGGGTATATTAACTATTCACAAGCTGCATTCTCATTTATTTGAAATCCTGGAAATACTGCAGTAAAAAATGAATTGGATTAATTCCACAAGCGGCAGCTGCTGACTGCTAAAACATGGTTATTTTTGCAAGCATTGGGCGCAGGATCACAGTCTAGTACTGGCATATATTAATGGCAGTGGTTTCATGTTACAGATAGGATTGCAATGTTAATTGTGTAAACATAGGATAACTCATGATTACATTTCCTTGTAATTAGTCTTAGCAAATGTGGTGAAATTACAATTCCATTATCCCAATGCAATATTTTTTCCGAACAAGATACTTATCTATTGAGTGGGAAGGGCACTGTAGTGTTACCTGGTGTTGTTAAAGTAAACACTTCAAACAACACCCATAAGTGTATCATAAATATTGTGGAGTTTCGGACTTTAAATTTTTAAAAAAATATTTTACTCGTGCGGTGTTTTAATGCTGCTGACATCCAGAAAATAAACTAGATTTATCTCCCTTGTGTGTCATGTTGAAGAACCTGGCAGTATGACTAAAAATGTTGTGAATGTGGATGAAATGAACACAAATTATTTTGATGACAAAAATAAGGATGAAAATGTGATCTGGTGCATGGGCAGGATGGTGTTCAGTGTTCTTAGCTGGAGCAAACTTTTGTCTGATGAGAATATTGTAGGGTAGTTCAAGCACTTGTCAGTGGTTTTGATTGGTTGTCTTGAAGGTTAGACCACTTTTTGGGGGTTTTAGTAATTTTTCATTTTGTTCACATTGAAGTAACAGTATGCATAAACATATACAATAGGCCAGGGGCTCCCCTATTTAAAACTGACAGGATACTTTGGAGGATATGGATCAATAATCAGACAAGGGCCTGACAGCAAGCTTAAAGAGGGAGGATCTATCTACTCAACAAAAGAGCAGCAGTTGCACCGCATGAGTTTTTTATTCTGGTCTTAGTAACTGATTTTCCTCTTTCAGAGACTGAAATAGCTCAGATTGACCAGATTGGTTTTTATCTAAGATCGCAGTGCTAAACCAGACTTGCACTGCCTGTATTCTGTGTTTAGATCTAAGGCAGTATTATCATCATCATCATCCATCACCCATGTCTCTCTCTTCCACTATTTTTGTACAAGGATTAAATCTGATGCAAAATCCAACAGTTGTGATAACTTGGTATTCAAATCACAACTCGCACAAAGCATTTGTAGTTGTAAGAAGGGGTCAATGCAAAGTTTTTGTGGTTGGCAAATGAAATGTTACACTTTGTGAAGATTCAAACTGCAGCATAACAGTAGTGAGACAATGGCTAAAGCATCTGAAAACTTCTAGCCATTTTCAAAAATTATTAGTCTAATACTCCTTACCGCCACCCCTGCAATTCATAGAAATATAATTACACGGACCGAACTTGTAATTTTTCATGTTATGCACAGATACTTATCACGAGGTTTGTCGTTTGTGGCACGACTTGATTCAATCTGACCATGAATTGACATGCGTGTATATGTAGGTTTCCCAAAAGAAAATGCTTTGATATTAACAGAAACTAAAAATCTTTGCAAACAATCTCTAAAAATACATGGTAAGCTGGTTGAATTCTGTTTCAGTGGCAGAGAACCACTTTCAATATTGCAATTTAGTCTGATTATCGTGTTCCAAGCCTCTTTAATGCATGGTAAATTGTCTTACTGTTGTGTTTTGTTACTTGTTCTTAATTTATGTAATGTTTTGTTGTAGATTGTGGGCCTAGCCCTCATTGTCCTGGGCATCGTTATACAAGTCATGTTCAAGGATTATGTCGACTTCTTCGACACAGGAGCGCTGAGTGCGCCTGCCATCTTGATCATCGTTGTCGGCGTCATCATTTTACTCCTCGGCTTCCTCGGCTGTTGTGGCGCCATCAAGGAGAATTACTGCATGGTGATGACGGTAAGTCACGTGACACGCAGTCTCGCATACTTGCTCATGGACTTCAATGCTTTTCTTAATTTTTTATTCGTACTTGAACCCACATGGGTGCATACTGTCGTTATCTCAGGATGCCTGGCATCCAGCGTATGCCTCCCTGTCCGCAAAACCACTTGAAAGATCTATGAAATTTGACAGACATGTTTCAATCAAACGGGGGGAGTGGCTAAACAACTTTCTAACGAATCTGACAACTGCTATGCCCTCTAGTGGCATTTTCTACCAAGTGCTGGATGGACTTTCACAAAACCTGGCGTGTGTGCTTATACTGGGATGGGGAGTCTATGTGACCAATGTACTACATTGATTTTTGGACATCCCATAATAACACTATGGACGGTAGGTTATCTCCATCTACCCCATAATAACACTGTGGACGGTAGGTTATCTCCATCTTCCCCATAATAACACTATGGACGGTAGGTTATCTCCATCTACCCCATAATAACACTATGGACCGTAGGTAATCTCCATCTACCCCATAATACCACTATGGACCGTAGGTTATCTTCATCTTCCCCTTAATACCACTATGGACCGTAGGTTATCTTCATCTTCCCCTTAATACCACTATCTCCATCTTCCCCATAATAACACTATGGACCGTAGGTTATCTCCATCTACCCCATAATACCACTATGGACCGTAGGTTATCTCCATCTTCCCCATAATACCACTATGGACTGTACGTTATCTCGATCTACTAAGTTTGGCAAAGGATCTTTGTGGAATTCAACACATTCTCGTAAGCAAAGCATGTTTGCGGTTGATTTTTGGGTGAATCTCTATTTCTGGTGTGCCCCTTAATATCTGGTCTACGCCTACTTCGATATCTACCAAGCTGATTAACTCGTACTGGCATTTCTGGTTTAAAATTGGTGGTGGTGCTTGAATTTGACATAAGAATCTAGAAGTAGAGATAGTGCCAAGTATTGCTACGTGGTACTGTCTGAAAACATTGCATTTTGTCTGCATCCATAACAGATGTATGTGTCTGAGTATATGTCGTATGAGGGTGACGTGTCTGGGGGTGATGTGTCTGAGGGTGACGTTTCTGGGGGCGACGTGTCTGGGGGCGACGTGTCTGGGGGCGACGTGTCTGAGAAGGATATATCGGAGTGAAATATTGATCAACACAATTGAACATGTGACCTAACAGAAATTGTATGGTCAGTTTTAGCCAGAGAATAAAATTTTTGATGAGGATTTTGATAACTTTTTTAACTTTTAAGGATGTAGAGCATGCAATATGATCATGGTTGCCATGGCAACTACTACAAGTGATTGGTAAGTATGTGCTCTGTCAAACCTCATGTTATTAGCATTACAGTAATAGGACACAACAAGATTGTTCTTGCCTCTTTGCCGAAATGTTAAACTTTAGTATTCCATTCCCTATTTCCCTTCATGAAAAGATGGCTGTGCCTTCTGATTGACCAAACGATGGTGAAATACCTCCTGTGAGTTTAAATAATTTTCAAAAGGTAATGAGGCAAATAGCCGGTGTGGAGGGCCCTTGTATTCAAAATTTGGTTAAATTTCGAAACTAATTTAGGTTGGAAAGGTTCAAACGGATAGTATTCAGCAGGTGTCTTCACATTTAAAGGTTTGCAATTCCTTTCGAGCAAATGTGTCTATTGCCTACCTTCTTGCTACGGACACTAAACGTTTTACATCCATGCAGCCAGTAAGTAATACTGGTCAAAATGAATCTGTAAAAATGGCAAGATCACACTAATTTTGGTGTGTATCAAATAGTGAAAAGCATGACATCTATTTTGAAACCAAATACAGTGATAACTGTAGTTATATGAGTGGCAAATGTGCACCAGGGTGTACCCCTGGAGACACCCCTGGGAGTATGTTTTGTATTCTATCTCCAAGGTTATTTCATGACCTTGGTGAATACACAGAATAGTTAACAAAGTCATCCAATATGATTGTGGGTTCTCTTTCAGTTTGCTGTGCTGATGTTTATCATCTTCATCCTGGAGGTGGCAGCAGCTATCGCTGCGTTCGCTCTCCGCGGAACCATCGAGGACGTAGTGGTGGAAAAGTTGACTGCAACTATGGCTCAGTACGCTAAACACAATGACTCCCTTGTGCGCAAGGTTTGGGACGAGATACAGAAAGATGTGAGCACCTTTGACCATTGATTCAGGGCTTGGAATTTTCCGCGGAAACACGGATTTCCGCTTTTTTCAAATGTTCTGTCCGCGCATTTTATTATATTTCCACGTAAAAAAAATCGGATTTGATATAAAATTTCCGCGGCAAATTCCTTTCTTACCACGGCGTTGCAGACGACGTTCACCTCGAAAAGCGGAAGTTGCTCTTTATGTTTCGGAGGATCGTAAATTGTCAACATTGCCGGGGCACCTGGGATAGCGTGGTGGGATTTTCAATGGCGTCCCGTGTTATTGTAAACCGCGGCGACAAATACTACGGCTCTGCAGCCAAAAATGTGTGGGTTGGGAGCAGACAGACGAGCTAAAAGGACGCAGACGCATGCTACTGATGGTGGTAACGTTTTTTTTTGTTTTTTTTTGTTTTTTTTTAGTCCCGATTTTTGTCGGGGAAAGGTTCACATCGACCATTTCAAGGCTGAGTAGCGCGCATGATTTGGGACTTAAAAAGTTTCCGTGTTTTTTGTCATTGGTCATTCCAAGCCCTGTTGATTATATTGTCAAGTTTAACATAGCAGTAGATTGCATATACAGAACGGGGCTGGTAAAGCTTTGAAAACAGCACCGTCACCCTTAGCAACACACATAATTTTACATGTTGAGTTTTATTTGGAAAGTGCTTCGGATGCTTTCGGTGGTAGAGATCGTACGGAGTGTTCTTTTGTAACCAAGGAGACGACCTCAGAGGACTTGACTTGAACAAAGTTTGTCAATTTCGAAGGTGGTCAGTGTATCAAGTGAAGTTCACATTAGGTGAAATTATGCTTTGTAAATGTCATTTCTGAAGGTTTTACCCGACTGACTTCATTATTCCAATTAAAGGAAAAGTATGCATTTGGTGCTGCAGTTTTTCATATTTCAGGTTTCCATGGCTTTAATCATTTTTGTGAAACTGCACAGTTACACAAAACACAAATGTGGAAACTTAAAAATAACAAAGCATTTGTTTGGTGCTTCTTGTTTTTCATAAAAAAAGCAAAAATTCCCATATTGCTAAAATTTCACAAGAGTTTTGTCCATGCACTCTGTGTAAGTGATGAAGGCCTTGAGACTGCCACAGATGACGTAGTGGCTGTTTCAAAGATTCACTTGATGTTATGTTTCAGCGTAAGTGCTGCGGTGTCAACACTACCCTTGATTGGGCACCATACTTAGAGACAACCTTGGGCTACTCATACCCTGACTCCTGTTGCAAGGTTTACAAAGTGGGTTGTGCTGGTAATAAAGCGGAAACTTGGTCTGACGTAAGTTGATTAGCTACTAGTTAGTTTCACTCTCATGCGGTGCTTACAAACAGTCACCAGATGTCTCTGCTGGTCACTTCCATGAACATTCTGTTGCTGATGTTTTTTTTCGACTTGGGATGGTCAGGCTTTTGATTTTGAGGATAATAGCAAAATGAAACGGTTTACTGAGTGAAATTGAAATCTCCGCATGGGAGATAAATCTGAGCTGAAGATAAAGGTAACTAGTGAAATGGGTTATTTAGTTTGTGAATATTAAGAAATGAGAAATTAGCTGTGTGAGATACTTCCCTTGGCTGGACATTTAAAGAAATAAGTGAGAGAGGGAGGTAGCTGCAGTGAATTCTGTATTCACATGAAATTAGTAAAAAAAGTAAATTCTCACAAAATCAATAACTTTGTGAAAGGCAGATGTTATGGGAGTCTGTTCAGGACTAGTGTACTCTAATAAAGGCATTAATTGAAGTGATTGGTTGGCGAGGTTGAAATGTTGAATCGTGGGATAGAAATCAGTTTCCTTTCCTCAAGTGACGTTATCGTGCTGGGAGTAGTTGTTTAGTGCCATGGGTCTACAGTATTCGTTGAGTGTCTTGGGTCTACAGTACCTGTTGAGTGTCTTGGGTCTACTGTACTTGTTAAGTACCTTGGGTCTACAGTACCTGTTGAGTGTCTGGGGTCTACAGTAGTTGTTGAGTGTAGTTCTACAGTACCTGTTGAGTGTCTAGGGTCTACAGTAGTTGTTCAGCCTCTTGGGTCTGCAGTACTTGTTGAGTGTCTTGGGTCTGCAGTACTTGTTGAGTGTCTTGGGTCTACATACAGTACTTGTTGAGTGTCTTGGGTCTACAGAATGGCTATCAAATTGTGAGTTTTTCACTCTTGACTTCTGGGTTATTTGCTGAACATGTACTGCAGTACATCCCACATCTCGAATGTATGTTTTTTTCTCTAAAACTAGATTTTATGAATATAGTTTAGATTTTATTACCACGTTTTGTTAATTGAATTATTCAAATATGGTTTTCTGTCATTTTGATGACCTTGTGTACTTTAATTTGTAAGGTCACAAAATTGTTTGATTTTGACTAGGAAAATTGTTTAACATTTGAAAAAGGAAGTTTGATATAGTATTTGTATTTTAAAAACTTTGGAGTAATTTTGAAAAATACTTTAGCCCATAAAAATCAATAACCGTGACTAAAAATAATTGAATAATATGCTTCTGCATCACAAGGCAGGGAGTGGTCATGAAGTCAATGAGTGCTTTTGTGATCTACAGCGAAGTGAAGCTGTCCCTATTTATATTGTAATAGTAATTAAAGTGAAGCTGTCCCTAGTTATATTGTAATAGTAATTAAAGTGTAGCTGTCCCTATAAATTAAAATTGTATTGAGAATGATGCTGTTGTGTGATTGATTTCATATCATAGGTTTCAGTCAGACTCGTACAGAGACTTGTCTTGACTGCTCTGTGAAATATAGGTGTTTAACTTGTCACATTGGTACCGTCAGGGTTGTGTGGAGGCCGTTGAGAACTGGTTACTGGATAACATCTGGAAAATTGGTGGAGTTGGCATAGCCTTTGCTGTTATTCAGGTATGTGGTCATTCTTGACAGTTGCCACTGGCAGTTAATGTGCCGAATCTGTAGATGTTTCAACCTGTCAGAGTGTTACAGTTGATGAAGTCAGTCAGTTTTCAGTAAAATAACTCGTGGCCTCCGTTGTGTGAGTGATTGAAGTAAAAAGTATCAACAGTTAACAATTGTCTGGGTTGCTGCCAATGGTTTGATGTTTTCTGTGTGACCATCGCCAGTTGAGTGGAACACAGTTCGGGAGTGGGTCTCTCTATTACATAGTCGCTGCCTACCGTAAATGTTCACATTTGCAATGGCTTCGTCACGCACTTTCATGGTGAAAAAGAGTGACACTAACTGCCCTCTGTAGGAGGTGAGGCAATATTACATATCTCTGTCTCTCCCTGCAGATCGTTGGTATCATCTTCGCTTGCTGCTTGGCACGGAACATAAAGAGTGGCTACGAAGTGGCATAAGGTGGCGCCACTGTTACATGTGACATCCTCACTCCAGGAGTTCTACCTGTTGACACTTTATCAAATTTTAGGAATGCTATTTAGTATATGAAATCTAGTATCCATATTTCAAATTACAGTAAGAGTTCTCCAGTTTGAACAATCTCTAAAATTTGGACGTTGTTGTTTGAGCAAACACTGGAATTTCTTGATTCTGATGATTGAAACATGTACGTCTTCGATGTTCCCTCGTATAAATTTCAAGTATGAGACTTGACAGAATTTGGGACGGCCATAATTACCTATTTCTAAAATTTAGCACAAGTTCTGACCTTGAGTTCAAGGTATGACCTTGAGTTCAATCATTACATTCTCATTGTTACAAACTGGAGAATATTTAGCGTAAACTTCAAATTAGTGAGCATTAAGCTTGATTCTCCTGCGTTCTATATGACGACCGGTTATCGTATGCTTGTGACCCTCATGTGCACTTGGTTGGAGTTATCTCCCTCATCTTCTGAATGTGGGTTGGCCTAGCTTGCACTGCCCATCTCATTTCCTGTATGTTTAGCTTGACAGTTTCCATGTGAGTGCCGTCCCAACACCCCTTAATATTCCAATTACACCCGTCACCTGTGTTCTCTTGGTCTTGCTGTTCCTGTTCGCAATGTATTCACAACTACTTGTTTCAGCGCTTTCTGTTACAATAATTTCTTTATTTCAGAAAACTAACCCATTCACTTTTCCTTTCCGGTTCATGTTCCCACCAAACCGTGCGTTGTACGCCTTTACATCTTCTGTTATTCTACCAGTCACTCTCCGCTATTTTGCCTGTAGCCACCATCTTGGTTCTCACACTTGCCGACGAGTCTTACTGAACGTAAGTTGGACTCTCAGTTGGTGACCAATGGTAGATGGCCTTGGCTGGCTTGTTGTCTGTTCAATGTGTGCAAAGCCTGGATGTGTGTGTTTGCGTGGAAACCCTGCAGGTGTCACTGTTTGCTTCTTTATTCTAATGCATCATGCTGTCTCCTTTTCTAATACAGTTATTTGGAATATTCCTCTCATGCCATCTTGCTCGTGCTAATCATCAACCAAATTATGACAAGGTATAGTGGCTGTCTGAGCAAACATTCTGAAGTGGTGTGAGTGAACTCAAGCTACTGGCAATGAAATACAAGAGTAGTCACAGTATTTTCAAGGTTCAGTAATTCATTACTCTTCATAGTTCAAGTAGTGCAATAGATGTCGTTGATTGGCAAATTGATTTTAATCCGTTTCAAATGATTTTATTGTCATTTGAAAATATCATTTAGAAAAGACAAAATTTCCACTGTCTCAACAGTTACTGTTTTCGAAGCTGTAATTTTCATGTCTATTTACTAATTAGAGTGAGTGTATATTTTACTATCTGTCAAATTGTATATTGGTGTTTTGTATGCACTTTGTGGGCTGGACAACTGATTGGTAATGGTGAGGTTGTTGTGAATTGACAGTTGTAGTTTGGAATCATATAACCTTGTCATTTGGTGTCAAGTAAGCTATATAAGGTTTATTGTTTTGGAAAATGTTTTTCTGGAGTTTTGGTGTTGTGAAGAGGGTGATGAATTTTGCGATAAATTAAGTCTATATATTTTTCTTACAATTATCTATATTATCTAAAGGTGCAGGCTTGTAGATCCAGTCTTTCGAATATCGTGACCAAATTTATCCAACTTGAACATAGTATAACACTGCTTGCAGCAGTTTACTTATTGTGCTAGGTTATCAACACTCCTAGACTGTCAATGCTATTAAGCTGTCGATGCTACTAGGCTCTAGTATGCGCTGGTTGACTCTTGCAAATTAGTGTGTAATTCTGTTGGAAATAGACGAGCTGAGCTGGAGTATGAGATAATGCTATTACTAAGTTAGTGTAGAGATAAGGAAGATAAGATTTATGTGGGGTCTAATGTAGTGGTGAGGTGGTTATTCAATTATCAAAGATTGTAAGGAAAATGGCCGCAGTCGTAATGGTTGGTAACAGCATTCAATGAATGGCCTCCACCCCTTCTCATTTTGGCTAGTTCCATCTGGAATGATATATTGCTGGCCAGAGATGTTCTATAGACAATTGTCCGAGTTTGTCAATGTTGTGATTGTCAAGGTTATATAATAAAGAGATTGGACTGTACAAAGATTGAATATTTCTATGAGAAACCTGCAACTTGGACCGTTGTGTGTTCTACTACCTCATATCTTCATTAAATTAAATTCATTAACCCCTGGCCTTGCGTAAGTCCATGGACTCTGTCAAGAGGAATCTGTTTAAAGTTGCTATAAGCCCAGCTATAAGTAAAACCATAACTTCCGAGTTCAGTTGTTTCACGGCTAGAAAAGTCATACCAAAATCATTTGAAATACACAGCAATTATCTGGCGTCATGTCGCAGTTTTGCTTTTTAGCGAGGTTGTACCATAGGTCCTAGGATTGCTGATACAAATCACTTATTAAGTCTTATAAATTTTGGTCACTAATTGCGAGATTAAGTGATCGTTTCAAATCGAGATCAGTTGCACAGCTGCAGGTAGTCTGAATCTAGTCCTGTTTTAATAGAAGGCAACACGTCTATGCCCACTTTAAGGGAACACAGTTTACTTGCGGATGTCCGGTAAATCTCTACTGGAATACCAGCTTGAAAAATTTTATTAAGGTTTATTTTTTACCTGGGTACAAATGGCAAACATTGGACAAGTTGACTTTGTTTTATAGCAGAATTGCAATTTTATTTAATTTTTACTTTTATTAAATCTTTGATCTAATCTTAAGAGTGATACTTTTTGCTTACTGGGACAATAATTTTTTCTGATTTCTTTGAAGTAATTGTGAATTTTATAAAACTGAGAATTGCTGTTAAGTCGGTAAATAAGATGAAAACTTGTCTGGAGAATTAACCGTCTGAAGAAAGTTTGTGATCCACCAAATAAATACTTTTCAAAAAAAAATAGTTCAAAAATAAAGCGAGTTTTATTTTATTTATTAAATTTTAAATAAATCCTATACAAGTAAAACGTTTCACAAGTGAATAACACTGTACATAGACTATGGAAATCAACAATTTTTGGTGTTGAAACAAATTCTTGTTACGGAATGCAATAAAACAGAATGAGCATCTGCCATGAAGGTGGAATGATGCTGATTGTTGCCATGACGACATCTGATGATCCTTGAACACATCACACAGAAACATTAATGGTTTACGTACACCAGGAATGACTAACATCTCGCACATGTAATAGTCTTAGAATTCTACCAGCTTTCCTTAACATTAAACCTGCTGATTGGGCAAATACAGGTAGTTATAGTAACTGAATCGTTCTTGTCCTATTATATGAAATAACCAGTACGGATTAATATTCAAATGCCTATGAGTATTTAGCTTTCTCATTGGCCAGTGCGAGTCGTCGGATATTGCCGATGCAGCCAGCTGCTGCCACTTGTAATACTTCGTCGCTGGAACCCACCATTTCTACGAGTGGCTGAAATAAAGGTACATTTAAAAATCTGTGGCGACTAAGGACTAACTTCAATGGGGGTCAAATGAGAACCTGGCTTATTGATTTCAGGAAAAAATCTTTACACATCCTGGTACATTGGGTACATTGGAGGGTACACTACATGGTACATTAGGTAAATTGGAGGTTACACAGTAGGGTGCATTGTGGCCTTCAACTGGAAATCTGAATGAATTGCTGTACCCAGTTCAATACTTGACTCTTAAGACTTATTGTGTACAAAGCCAAGTTTATATGAAGCAATAGAGACTGTTGAATGATAAACAATATGAATAATAAACAATATAATCCTGATCACAGTCGAGATTTAATTCCAATTGTATTTTTGAAAGATCATTATATTTACAACTGGTGGAATGTGACTGCTGAAAAAATTTTCATGAAAGGAATCTTCCCACGACTTACTACGAGCTAGGAAACTAATGACAGTTTATTACTGGGGTAAAGTTTTATTCCAACAATTATGAAATCACCCTATGCGGCTATGCAAGAAAATGAAACAGATGAACAACGCAAGTGGTTGCCATAATAAAAGAAAGAGGGGACTATTACCTTGACAACGCCAGCCTCGTGCATAGTTATGCAGTTGTCTGGGTTTTTGGACAGCTGGAAGAGTGCTTTAGCAGTTGATCGGTGAACAGCAGGGTCTTTAGACTTGAGATAGTTGTAGAGGGGTGCCACTGCACCCTCTTTACCGAACGCTATCCTGTTGTTGCCCCAGCTGCAGCAACGTGCGATGGCTTCGGCCAAATTTTTTCTAAGTCTGTCGTCATTCTGAAATAAAATGTATCAATCAGTCTTGGACAAAGAGTATAAATGTGTTCTGGATGTCAAGCTCCTTGCACACTTCTGCAGAGCCATGTGGACTCAATAATGTCAAAAAAACACGATTTGATTCAGCTCTGGACCCAACTCATTTTTGATGCTGTAAAAAAGAAAGCACATGCCCACATCATATTCTGCCAAATATCCTTATTTTCAATATCCTCGCTTTACATGAATTAGTCTAGCATGAGATGTACTGTATTAGGCTCCTATCTTTTTGTCATTACCAGACAACATTAAGTGATGCCTTGCCATCAATAACAGACACCTCCAGTAATCATTGGATTTTGAAAACATTTGTGGATCCCACAAATATGAAACATTCAGATACCAATTGCTTGATTTGATGTTTTCCACAACACTGTTCAGAATTGTTTTTAAAATATTTAACTTGTGTATGAGTGACTGTCAAAAAATAAGACTTTGATGAAAAAAAATCAAATGTTGCATGAATCTATTCATATTTACCATTATTGTGCATGATTATGCAGATGGTTGTATACATTTAACTGTCACATTGAATAACGTGCACTACGACACGCGTTTCCTCAACCCACGTGTGGGGCAACTGGTGACAGGTGTTTCCTCAACCCACATGTGGGGCATAGGCTGCTCAACATAGTAACCCTATTCCCGTCAGCAACAGTTTTTGAAAAAATAAATCTGAGTAAAAGTACCTAGATATTACTACATGAATTTCAAAACAACTACCGACCAGAATACATTATGCTTCTAGAATAAACACTTAAGAGTTAAGAGGTGATTCAGTGTTCATGCTTGGCCTATAATCGGCCAATCAAATTCAACCTTAGGAGACCTGATTGAAAAGGGCTGTAAGTTGAGGTGCACTTGACATCATTACTCAGGGACTCACTCGCATGTGTACATTCAGCAATTATACCAGGAATGCCTAACTGTTGATTCACTGTACTAGTGTTTATGTACAACATAGTTGGCCCAACTGTAGCCTTGCTGTAGTGTACGTGTACAACATATAGTTGGCGCAACTATGGAATTCACTGTAGTGTACGTGTACAACGTAGTTGGCCCAACTGTTGCCTCACTGTAGTGTAAGTGTACAACGTAGTTGGCCCAACTGTTGCCTCACTGTAGTGTACGTGTACGATGTAGTTGGCCCAACTGTTGCCTCACTGTAGTGTACGTGTACGATGTAGTTGGCCCAACTGTTGCCTCACTGTAGTGTACGTGTACGATGTAGTTGGCCCAACTCTGACCATTTACACCATAAATTATCGCGCGAAGCACGTCATTAAATCTTGAACATTTTGGAGGAGGAATAACCTCGCATGTCATAGCAACTTTGGACAGTGTGATATGGCTTCTAATGGAGGTATTCACATTTGTGTCTCGTGAAACAATTTTCTTACTACATCACTTCTGTCTGCACACTTCATGCCAAAACTATCACAGCAAGCTATATTACCACACAATATCTATAAGTATTGGTCATCAGTTTTGATAACCCAGTGATGAGGGTGGTGGTTGCTATGGTAATGTTATCAGCATGCCTCCTGCACATGCTGGTAACAAAATTATGATGGTCTGACTCGTTTGCATATAAATACATATATGGCAATGGCATCCATAACGTGATAAAATCTAATGGAAAATATACAAGGCTAAGTCAAAATTATCTTTTTCGCTATTATTTACTTTATTCCATAAAAATCATAAAGGCCCATTCTGATAGGCCTTCATGTAAATATGAAACTTTTTAAATACAATTCTCGCTGTTTTGGAGAACTGCGCATTAAAAGCATAGCATCTGAAAATTTCAAATGAAAATACTATTGTCTGTTTTTGAGATTTGGACATTCCTCTTGGGTTCTGCGTGTGTGGGCATCCAAATTGGAGGTTATTATAAGGGGTTAATTACTTGGTTCTCTGTGTGAGTTATAATCAGTGAAGCATGCATGGATAGATTGCAACTCGTAGTTCTCACAAATGCCAACAGATGTCTTCCCACTACTTAATACTCCCTATGGTATCTTGATATTGTAATTGAATTGGGAAGTTAGACGGAATAGCTTAAGACTATTGCTTCACGCATACTTTGAGTCTTCACCTAATCAACGGTACTAAGTACGGTACTAAGTACAGTACTAAGTTCTTGGTGCTGTAAGTAGAACTTCATAAGTAAACGTGAGCAATCTTTTTGTTGGCAATTTTTCTTAAATGATCTTATCATGCTTACATTAAATTTCCCATTGAACTTTTCCAGGTTTTCGAGGACTTTTTCTGAATATCTGGAATTCACATACTGTAGGGTCTACTGGTGAACTGATCAATCTCAGGTCATTTCATGAAATTTGCCTGCACAAAGGACCAAGTCTAGAATGTAGTACTAATTTATAGATGCCAGCCCTTCATGCAGTCACACCCTGGTCCCCCGCTATTAGTGCTGCTGACCCCAGCTACACATATACACTGTATCCATGTAATATTGGTTGATGGCCTTTTAGTCTCTGTAACTGGTACAAGACATCCCATCTCAAACTTAGGAGTACGTCATGTTAAGACAGAGTGGCATGATCACAGTGCACTTAGTGTGTCATGTAAGACAGAGTGGATGTTCACAGTCCACTTACCGTGTCAGTGAGTTTGGCCAACATTGGCACAACACCGTGGTCAGTAATAACGGCCAGATTTTCTTCATCCTTGGCAATGTTGGCTATGGCAGCACATACACTGGCCAAAACCTCAGGCTCTTCCGACTTAAGCAAGCTGACGATGAGCTCCAGACCACCCACAAAACTACGCACCATCTCACCAGCATCCTGTGGAAGTAGAATGATGCAGAGTTAACTTATACCTGGCAACAGATTGAGACGCTCTTTTATGTCATGAGCTGCGACGACACAAAGTACCATAGTAAAATTCACCTTACATTTGAAAATAAAATGTCAAGTTGTTCCTGTGATTCATTCGAGGCTAATGTCATCAAGGAAAAGAAATGTGTTGCTGAAATGATTCTTAGACAATCAATTCTTTGTGTATTTTATTGGGTAATAATGGTTTGATATAACGTGTCCCAATTTCGAGAACCAGCTTTGTACACTATAAGTACCATGCAGGCATCAAACTGGTTCTCAAAATATGAGCATGTTATATCAGACCATTGGTTTTTATTGAGCTAACCATGTGCTGACACTGGCCTCACACTAGATACTATAGGCAGCGCCTCACCTTGGCATTTTCTATACATGGGCATATTGCCCAGGCAGCGCTGGCTTGAACCTCTGGATTCTGGTTCTTTAACAGTGACCACAGCAGTCGAACACCGTCTAGTCGATCAATGTTCCTGGAAAAAAGAAAGTAAATCGAGATTAGATTATGTCCAAAATTTGGCTAATTTGGAAAATGATATCTCAGAAACGACTGATAAGATTCATATGAAACTGTCTGATATTATGCTTTACACACTACTCTCCAAAACGCTTTTAGGATTTGTTTTAAAAATTTTCACTTTTGCAAGTCCATAAGATCCTACATATAACCTTATATACATCACAGGTCAATAAGATCATATACACTGAGACTGGCATATGTTCAAAATGTTGCTGGAAAATTATTTGAAATGATCTTGCCAGAACAAGAGTTACAATATGGAAAATAAAATTACTGTCATTCCTGTATACTGCAGTTTGATACATGATCATCCCTGTATACTGCAGTTTGATACATGATCATCCCTGTATACTGCAGTTTGATACATGGTCATCCCCATATACTGCAGTTTGATACATGATCATCCCCATATACTGCAGTTTGATACATCCTCTCTACAACAACTACAGTTCATTAAATGATTGAAAAACTGAACAAAGAAGAAAAACTTCTGACTCAAATTTATATTTTTGCGTTTACTGGGGATCACTGTAGTCCCTGGTAAAGCAGAATGTTAACCACAACATAGAGAGAGCTCAACTTTCATGAGGGCTCGATCTGAAATCTGTCAGATGACAAGATGAGTAGAATGAACTAACTGGTGAACGGAGCAGAAGAATTTGGAAAAGAGCCTGGATGCACTTTGCATTATTAAGTAAGTGAATAATTTAATTATGATTTCTTTTACTTGAGACAATTTGTGTTGTTTTACCAATCACTCATCATTTTCACAATGAAATGCGAAGTGATAATACAGTTTTCAGGCAACATAAAATGTTTTGTTTTAATTTTTGCAGCTGGCCGCAATCATGTTCTACTTACGCCATGTTGTCTGGTTCCTCGGCACACGCTCCCACAGCTTTAGTCACATTGACCAGCAGTGCCTGATTGGTTCCCGTCAACAGATTGACCAATGGAGAGATTCCACCACATTTACGGATTTGCGAGCGGTTGGCTGGTTCTTGTGCACACTCGCCCAGAGCTCCTACTACGTTAACTAAAACCTACAGAAAATTGATAACCCACATTATTTACTGCAGCGACGGTTTGTCACAAAGGNCACTTTGCATTATTAAGTAAGTGAATAATTTAATTATGATTTCTTTTACTTGAGACAAGTTGTGTTGTTTTACCAATCACTCATCATTTTCACAAGGAAATACGAAGTGATAATACAGTTTTAAGGCAACATAAAATGTTTTAATTTTTGCAGCTGGCCGCAATCATGTTCTACTTACGCCATGTTGTCTGGTTCCTCGGCACACGCTCCCACAGCTTTAGTCACATTGACCAGCAGTGCCTGATTGGTTCCCGTCAACAGATTGACCAATGGAGAGATTCCACCACATTTACGGATTTGCGAGCGGTTGGCTGGTTCTTGTGCACACTCGCCCAGAGCTCCGACTACGTTGACTAAAACCTACAGAAAATTGATGACCCACATTATTTACAGCAGCGACGGTTTGTCACAAAGGTAAGCAATTAGGGTAAAAATTTTTAGTAGTTGAATTTATGGTCCAAACTATTTTCTTCCAAATTAAAAAAAACCTACAGTTTTTAATATCTGGTGACATTTCTTTTTATTATTATAATAGACAGAAAGTGGCCTAAAGTCAAGTGGTAAGACATTTTCAACAATTTTTCAATTTGTTTCCACAGCAACCCCTTGCTCCCCACCCTTGCCTCTCACCCTTTGCCCTCCCCACCCCTTGCCTTCCACCTCTTGCCCCACACCATTGCTTTCCACCCTTTGCCCCCTTCCTTTGCCTTCCACCCCTTGCCCCGTACCCGTGACTCCCACCTCTTGCTCTCCAGTGGTTGAGTGCAGACAAAAGGGGAATAAGCACAAACTAAAAAAGTGTTGCAGTCTCCACAACAGAAAGCAATCAATTAAAACTGGAAATATTGAGAACAAAACTCACATCTAGTTGAAGTTATTTAAAAACACAGGCTGTATAATTACTTAGCTGGAATAATAGTATAGTGAATTTTCAAACATGTTTCAACAACGTAAAAAACACAAAATACACATTCAAGTTCCCAAACTTTTACATGTTATGAATACCAATTTATTCATGCATTTTACACAGCAAAAACATGACAAGCAAAACTGTTGACCCTGTGCTGTAAAGAAAATTTATAAAATGAAAAAGGTGCAGTCACAAAAAATAACGCAAAAACAAAATAATCAAATTCAAAGTATAAAAATCACTTACTTCTATGTCATGATTGTCAGGGTGCTTATCAAGTCAATCAAAAATACTGTGTAAGTCATACAATACTGTGAGAGTCACACAATACCATGAGAGTCACACAATACTATGAGTCATAAAATACTGTGAGTCGCAGAATACTGTGCGAGTCGTGCAATACTGTGAGTCGCAGAATACTGTGTGAGTCGCAGAATACTGTGTGAGTCACAAAATACTGTGCGAGTCACAAAATACTGTGTGAGTAACATGATATTGCGAGTCATGGAATACTGTGATAGTCATAGAATACTGTGAGACAACATACACCCAATAGAAAGCATAAAAGGAAGTTACAACATATTCTAACGGTTTCAATTTCTAGACAACCAGTATTAATCACTTAACACTTAATCTTTGAAAAGCCGCTGACGCAGTGATCCCACTGAACTGAAAATCTCACAGACTCATTGTCAGATTAACTCAACAGATGGCAGCAGTGTCAAGATCCAGTCACTCACCTCTTCTGGTTGGTTATTCAGCAGCGCTACCAATAGGTCTATGGCTTTCAGTTCTTGGAAACGCATCACGTTTTCAGGACTGATGGCACATTTCCAGATGGCACCTGTGGCCGCCGCCAACAGTTCCTTGTTGTCCGTATTATTAAGTAGGTAAACCAACGGGTCCAGTCCGCCATATTGTCTAACTAGGTCACGAGTCTCTTTCTCTTCAGCACACTACACAAATGAGCAACAGATAGTTTGAAACAATAACGATGGATTGCGAAAAGGCAGCGAATGAATGTTTGATCATTTATAATTTCTTAATGATAACATTTCTTAATGAATTTTTACAATTAACCTTACCTACAAATTGTATGAAGTGTTAATATGAATTCTCAACATAACATCCATGCGAATCCACAGAAATGTAAGACAAAAATGAATTCATATAGAAAATCTTTACCATAAGTTCAAAGGTCAAGCAAAACTGCCTGTGTTTATTGAGCACACATGATTTTGAGTATGTAAAGCTGTGAATGAAAAGCCGGAAAATATTTTTGATTTCAAATTTACTGTAGTTATAGACACCAGTGTGGATTTGTAGTCTTTCAGTATGTCCGTTATTGACCTCTTTAATACCGTGGACATAATAAGACTAATACGGGTGTATTTAACACAAGCATTTTGATGAGTCTTCCTAAAATAGAACTCATAACACACCTTAAAGATGGCGCTGGCGCAGTGCATCTGTAACTCCTCGTTTTCGCTGTTTAAATTTTTGACGAGATCCTCAATCATACCCTCTGTACGTATTGCAAGGCGATAACTTTGCTGTAAAGGCAATTGGAACGATTTCATTCTGAAGAATTCCGAACATAATCAAGCCTCCTGGCATTAACTGACAAAATAATTCACTTCTAACACAAATTGTCAGAATGATTTAGAACTAAACAACTGAAATTATCCACTAGTTCATTTGATCAAAACAAACACAAACCAAACACTTTAAGCTAACACTAATGCTGCAGAGACTATATTCATCAAACAACAACACAAATTCACAGAAGAAGCCTAACTAACCAAAGGTCAAGGCCACAATCAGTTGCAGCCATTCAGTGACAGCATTTTATACTTTCGAAACGTACAAAAATATTTACAGCGTGTGAAAAAAAAAATTAACGATCGTATTCCAACATCTCCTGAAATTGAAGAAGTCACCACTTTAGCACAACTAATTCAAGCGCTATCTATGGAGAGAAGAGTAAATAAACTGCATTGTGGGTAAAAGTGGCCTACTGGAGACTAATAAAGAGATAGAGGGAACATCTGGTTCCATGAAGTTGGAGACAGTAAATACAGGTGGATACAGCAGGAAACTTCAGTGAAATTTGAAATGATTTGATGCCAATATGGTAACTTAGTGGATAAAGCGGGTATGAGAGGACTATAAACTATCGAATGATGCATACAGTTGAAGGAAACTGTCTCGTCAGATCCCTAGGAACCAGCTGGATAATGAAAACGAAAATAAGGTAGGCCAGAGCCGATGTAATAATCCTTCAGTGAAATGAAATTCTAAAGGATGATGAAAGGCAAAATTAGTAGCACCCCTGTGGCTAGGTGACCGGTCACGACCCTTACCCAAATTTCGCAACGTTTTGGATTGCTGTAGGTGGAGTCCTGGAAATCAGCAAATGTTGTGAACCCAGTTTTTGTGATGCGAAGTCATTGGTAAGTAAAACATGAGTAAGAGACTTCATGAATGAGCCAAAATATTTTTTTCAAATTCAAAATTAATATTTTCTACAACAAATGCAGTAGCCTCCCAATCAACCTTGATAATATTTTCTTGTCCGACAGTTTAACTGAACAACTTCTTACAACAAAAATTGTATGACCAACAGCAGCAGCAACAAAATGACAGCAATTACAACAAAATGACAGCACTTACAACAAAATGACAGCACTTACAACAAAATGACAGCACTTACAACAAAAATACATAAATAACAACAAAATGACAGCACTTACAACAAAAATACATAAATAACAACAAAATGACAATTGTAGTGGAGCACACTTAATGTGATAACACATTATAGAATATCCTGGTTATTGTCATGAGATTCAAAAAACCGATTCATTTCCCATTAAACCCATGGAACATAACCCGCATAATGTCATGATTTATTGTCGTATTTAATGTCATGATTTATTGTCATATTTAATATAATTCCTGATTCTCACCCTTTTCTAAAAACTAAACCTAATTCATCTTGTCTTATCAGAACTCAGTGCCAGGGGTATTCTGATACTTTTCATGATTAGCTTATAGGAATGGTTACCATGGTTACCATCACTGCCAAGTCAAAACCCACTTAATGAACTATCCTGCTTATTACCACAATTTACGTTAAAACTGAGGGTATGACATTAAGAGGGCAGCACTGCACAACAGAATGTCAGCAACCACAACAAAATGACAACAGTAACAACAAAATGACAGCAACTGCAACCAAAATGACAGCAATTACAGCATTACCTCTGAAGCACATTCTTGGAGTGTGCCAACTACGGGAATGAGCATGTTCTCATGTTGTGACTTGAGCAGTCTGGCCAACAGGGGGATACAGCCTGCTGTGCGCATTGCCTGCTTGTTCTTAGTACTTTTGCTGCAACTCCAAAGTGCCGAGGCACCGCAGCGAGCCACATCGATGTCCTGGTCAAAGTCTCGAATTGACACCTGCTGGTGGAGGTTGCGTTGAGTATCTGTGTCCAGCAGAGTGACCTGGTTTGAAGATAAAAAGATGACCTTTAAAATATCCATTACTAGTCCACTATCAAACAAACAGCCTAGTGACAAATAAAGTTTCTTTCTTAGTTTTATAGCTTTAACAATTTCAAGAGGAAGAAAAAACATGTCAAAACAAAAAAGTAATGCTGTTGACATGGTATTAAAAAATGTCAAGAAGTTAATCACTGAACTTTGATAAAAGTGAGTAACGGAAAAATTCTGGCCAGCAGGTTAGCAAACAAATGAATCTCAGGCAATAAATGAAAACATGTCACAGCGCAAGCTGAAAGATACAAAATACCAAAATCAAATATCAGTAGTCAATAATGGAGGACCATGCATAGGTGGAAATGCACCCTTTGATCATTGAACAGTTATACAAAGAAATTTTGTGATGGAACATTACTGGCCAACCAGTATTCCACAAGGGCTGGCTGGTCATACCAGTAATCTCTAATGATACCCCAATGATGTCATGAAATAGGTGTCTAATGGCTGCATCATGCCAGTAATCCCTAATGTTTAACCCCAGTGATGTTATGAAATATCTGTCTCATGGCTGCCAGGAAAAATAGCTACTGCAGCAAAAAATGCACACATCAAAAATGCTTACAAAATTGAATTATTGACAGTGATACTCCCAGCATTCCCCATAGGTTACAAAAATGTGTTACATAACATATGGTGAGTTTTATAACCTGGCCTTCTTAACAGATGCCGTAACATCCACTGGCATTGTGTCGTGACAGGAACGAAGTGACAAAGCCCTGTAGACAACAAGGTGACCTCTCTACACCTACCAACTTTTTGATTCCGCCGTACTGCCGCACCGTTCGCCTTGCCCGACGAAACTTGGCTACATTTGCGATGGTCTCAGCAGCGAGACACTTGAGTTCTTTATTAGGATCAGTCAGTATCTGTACCATAGTTTGCAGACCTCCGAGGTCAGCAATGGCACGCCGTATCTGGGTGTTGCGTGAGATCTCCTTAAGGATTTTTAGTGATCCAATCTGTAAACAGGAAGTCAAATAACGTTAAAAATAAGTTATATTTTTTCTATTAATTGAAGTCACCAACTAATTGACTTCGGATTGAAAAAGCATTTAATACAAAGCCTCGTGACCCCAAAGTCTTCATGTCACATTCCGCTCCAAAACACATATCTATACTCTAGGTCTCACCATCCTTAAATCACACCTTACTACTACTGGTGAACATCACCAGCACCCCCCCCCCCAAGAATCCGCCCCTAGCATCCCCCAGCACTCTGCCACACTTGCTCCATTTGTCTTCTGTTGGGCCTCAAACACTTGATTCAAACCTTAGACCAGCAGAGCAGCTACCGAGACCCTCTAGATTCCCCCGTGTTCCCTGCATCATCCCTGAACGTACCTTACACTTGATCTCATCTGTGTCCAGAAGATTGATCAGCACCTCTAGACCCCCCACGTCTCTAATGGCCAGTTGACACGTCTCCTGGGCCAAGTTGAAATCACGCATGGAGCAAAGCGCAATGATAGTAGCAGTCTGGTTACCTCCCTGAATAAACAATCAGTACAGGTGTAAATAAACAATCAGTACAGGTGTAAATAAACAATCAGTACAGGTGTAAATAAACAATCAGTACAGGTGTAAATAAACAATCAGTACAGGTGTAAATAAACAATCAGTACAGGTGTAAATAAACAATCAGAACAGGTGTAAATAAACAATCAGTACAGGTGTAAATAAACAATCAGTACAGGTGTAAATAAACAATAAGTACAGGTGTAAATAACAAAGAAACTACAGCTAGAGAACAGACAATGATCAACTAAGAATAAGAGTAATGCACTTAATGTACCAAATCAAGCTTAAATACTTCTTTAAGTGCCAAGATCAGTCCAAGTGTGAATTTCAAAGATTAGAATCCTACGTTAAAAAGGATGACTGTCCAACAAGCTTATTCATGAGTAGTTTAAGTAAGGCAGCAAGGAAATTCAAGCTTGAAGAAAATAGCAATTAAAGACTGAGACATATTATCAAGCTTGACTAAGCATGTGTAGGAAGCCCCGTTCAACTAAATGACACTTGCCTTGAGATACTTGACCAGTTTTTGTATCTGCCAGTACTCAGACGGCAGGTCAGAGTTCGACTCAGTGCGGCGGTCCAGAGTCTCCTCTTCCTCTTCACTCTCTGAAGAACTCTCGCTGAATGAATCTTCATCTTGTGGCGTCTTCGCTTTTGACCTGACCCAAAACAACAAATGTTCAGTACACTTTTTAACACTACACACTTCAGGGGTAGTTACATTAACAAGAAAAAAATGAAGATTACAGACTGAACTGCATTAAGTTTCTGTTCTTGCCATGCAGGTGACCACCATTTGAGAAATCATGCGTGTACATACCCTTCAAGGAACAAAGCCATGATTCACTAATTGATAAAATATATATACTTAGGAAGACTGGATTCTTCTGCAGAGGATCGATCAGACAGTATAGAAACATTGTCATCCACTAGCGACACTGCTGATTCACCGTGTTGCAAAGCCACCTCTAGTATTGTCGGAACCGTGTCCAAGTCATCTGACTTTGGCATGTTTTCTGAATGTCGCCTATCCCTTGGCAGTGACTGCATATGCTGAGGTGCCACTGCTTCAATGCTTTCTCCTGTGAGCTCATCTCGGAAGCTGATCTTACGGCCAGGCAACATGGGAGTCATCAATGACTTGCGCATATCTCTGCCCATGCTCTCCTGTAGACGGCCTGTATCTGTCGAGCATCTACGCCGTCTGTGTTCCACAAACTCCTTGGTGTTTAAAGAGAATGACAAGTCTCTCGAACGCGCTTCTGTCAGTGCTGAGGTTTCGACATTACGAATTTCAGCCAAGATCTCTTTGTTTGACCTCTCCACACCATCCATCTGTGTGACATCATAAGTACTCTGTCTTCCATCAAATTCCTCCACTATGTGATCTATTTCCTCCTCTGTCAGTGGTACATTAGCAGCCATTATCTCCTGCTCATAGATCTCAGTTGCTTCTTTTTCCTCAACAACCTCCACTTCCTTCTCAGCATCTCCTACTTCCAACCCTTGGTCTACCTCTTCTCCAATGTCCTCAAGATATCCAAATTCTTCTCCATCATTCTCCTCACTTTGCTGCTCACTCATGATCCTCTCATAACCCATTTCAATCTCTTCTTTCAACACCTCTGCTGACTTGCCACTTTCGACAGGTGTCCCAACATTTTGACCCAACAGAATATCCACCCTGTACTCCACTGACGCGCGTTGTCCAGACACCATGCTAGTAGATAAACTGTCCCTCTTCACCTCCTCCTTAGTTACTGTAGAGTCTTCATCTTCTTTAGCTTTTCTGGTGCTCTGTGATTCACCTGCTATCAGTTGGTCTCCCAGAGGTTTCTCCAAACTTTTGTCAATATCCATTCCGAGATCTGCACTTTGTGCCACCTCTAGGCCACCATCTTGGCTGTCCTCAGGTGTTTGATTGACCCCACTTCTAGAACTTCCTTCACCACTACTACCATCACTGGTCTTATTCATTATCAAGTCTTGACCTGCTTCATCATGCTCATTGCCACCATCGCTGCTGCCTCTCTTGACGGGGCTGTTGTTCCCACTATTACTGACAACCTCCTGACTGTCCACAGGGTTTGAGTTAAAACCTTCAAATTCTTCTACATTCTCTCTATTGGCAGCCTCTCCATTTTCCTGACTGTCTGTCTTGTTTGGTTCAAAACCTTCCCCTTCTTCTGCCATCTCTGCATTGTCAGTCCCCCCATCACCATCATCTTGAGTGTTCATTTGGTCTTCGGGCCTGAAATTTTGATTTTTGTTTTCGGCCTCCACCCCGTTGATTTTATTACAGCAGTCTCCCAGCGTTTGACCTTGGTTCTGTTGGTGACGTAATATTTTAATGATATCTGCAGCCCAGCAAGCTTGTTTGTGTTACTTGGCATCACAGTGATGTCAGACTATTGATGACATCACTTTGAAAGCACTTGGGACCCTAACTGCATGTCTGCTGCATAGTGACAAAATAGGAAATGGAAAATGAGCCAATATGTACATAACTTGGCTGACTATCACAATGTGAGTGAAGCTTATTAATTTATCAATGATGGCAAAATCTCATCAATTTCAAAGGAAAAACATTTTTGTCAAAATTGTCTTCTTCCCCATTTTCAAGGTATTGTATTGAATGAATACATATTTCTAAAACTGCCAGGAACCTGAGCCTCAGAGCCACACTATAAGACAATGTAGTGTATTGCTTTGCTGATATACTTATTGTTTCTGAAAACAAATGGGAAAATGCACATGTCCGTCACATGTCCATCCACATGTCCAACACGTGTCCACCCCATTCTACCAAAATTTATGACATTTTACCACACATTACGTATACAGGATTTGACAAACATTCAATTGGTAACTTGTTGTGATAATGCGAAGCGGCCGGAAACACTATTGTTCATCACAAATCATTGTAAAATAAAATCTGCTCTCATCAACTTTAACAGACAGAATTGTGTCCCTTAATTTTTAGATAAAGTAAATAATAATGGGGATCCTTTTATAAAAAGTCGTAAGTATTACTTTAACTTTGAAGATGTCTGGAACCCTGATTCTAATTTGCACACAATATTATAAATGTGGCTCACGAACATGGCCGTGAGATAATCTTGAATATGAAAACTTTCACTCTTCTAAAAATCACAGCAACATGTATGAAATAATGGGGTTACAAACATCTTTGTTTTGAACTTGTCTTATGCCTTGAAAAAAATGGGATCCTCTGGTGGCAAATCATGGAAAAACTCATTATGCAGCCATTTTTCTGACACGTCTTAATTGCGTATACAGTTAAAGGTTACAGGATCAACAGAACTTGCTGATTGATTAGTAAAACAAAACAATTGAATGAAAAAAAATAGAATGAAGTTGATTGTTGTTTTTGAGAACATGCTGATATAAGAACTGAAGTCGTCCTTTTGATTAACAAACAAGGAAGACGAACCAAAGTCTGGTGATGTAGATCAAAGTGGCTAATAACCTGCGTTTTGTCAATGAAACTGCCTTTTGATTGACACAACCAACTGCTGTAACATTGGTCGCAGTTTGTCAATCACTCGGATGTCAAGTGATTTTTGATCTTGCAGAGAACTGACAGCTTATTCCTTGAGACCAAGCTTGACAAATAACTTGAAATGACACACTGTGACGCGTCAATTTGTAGAACCTGCTCTCAAGCAAGAACGGGCTGTCAGTAGTTTCCATGCCCAGAAACCACATTTATTTTGACTAAAGAACAGTTTGAGCCCAATTTATTAAGGATGGTAAGCAGATCAAAGACTCAAAGTTGGTCTTTGTGATGATAAACAGACTTATAGCTCGACCTTCAAGACAATCGCTATTAGACAACACAACACAGTCTCTGTGTTTGTCAAAATGTGTCTGACACAGTTGTATTAAGTTATATCGTATTTGCTTAATTAAACACAACCATGAACAGTAAGCACATTGGTTCCACCATGTTCCCTACCGCATTTCATTCACAACCGCAAACATACTAGATTTAAAAAGATGAAATTCATTAAATGTTATTGCCAAATGTCCCAGCTGGAATAACATATAGCTACTACCCAGTGGTACGAGGACATGGGAAGAATTTGCTATTGACAAAGTTTTGTTAATTTCACCATTTTCAATAAAAGGTTTCAAAAATAACAAATGAAAATAATGAGAATTCTGAAACCAAAGGTTGAACTGCTTCAGTTTGCATGTTTAAACACATAGTTCCGGTAGAATCATAAGGGACACTTTAAATTGTTTAAAAATAACAATCAAAATGCAACATCCACGTGACCAATTGTTAAACTCACCCACTGCTGTGGCAGCAAAATAATGCTTTCACAAACAACTGCACCAAACAGAACCTTCCAAACTGAGTTCAATTCTAGTACCAGAACACTAGATCTAATTGTAAACTCTCAAATTTACAGTGACATGTTGAAAGCAGTAAGCATCCATTCACTCCGCCAAGTCCCGAACAACAAAGACAAGTCTTTCTATTACCAGGTTAAGACCCAGCTAGGGAGCGCGTCCTCTGAATCTTTACTAGAAAAAGGTTGAAACGCTGACCAATCATATGTCATGCTTCAACCAAACTCTCGATTTTAATGGACGTGATTGATCAATTTTTTAGTCGTGCATAGAGTACGGTTCAGTTGAAGTCTCAAATCTAAATTAATTTCTCAGTCCACCAAGTGGTATGTCATTATTGGGCATGTGCCAAAAATCTTCAATATTGGAGACAAGCAAGCCTTACCTTGAGCGCTGTCCAACTTTCTTTTTAGACTGATTTGCCTTCTTAGAAGCAGACTTATTCCTCTGCTCTTCCCTGTTTAAAAAAAACACAGTTAACACTATGATTATTAGATGAAGCTCCACCACTTTTAAAATCAGTTAAAACAAACATGAGCTTTAACATACAATCAAATGCAATCAAAGACTAAGGGTCAGAGTTTTTGTCACTTGACTAAGACGAATTAAAGAGAACTTAACATGGAAATTACTATCCTTTCTTAAAATATGATCAAATATCACCCAGAAAACACAATTCATACAGTAAAGTTTCCTTAAATTTCGAACTGGTCAAAATCCTCATTTTTTCATGTTTAAACACTCACTGTGTTGAAAGTAATTTTCATTGTTAAACAATCACTGTATTGACAATAATGTTCATAATTTAGTTGTTTTTTAATGACAGCTGTACTGTGTAAAGTTTTCAAACAATGAAGTAAGGTCTTCTTTTTTACGCTTATTGAAAATTTCGAAAAAAATATAAATTTGAAGAATCTTTACCATGCAGTAAATATAATTGCACTGACAAAATCACCAGACAGGCTTTCAAACATTTGATTTGCTTGAAGATACAATTTGTGTAGTAACACATGAAATTTTGTTGTTTTATTTCCATTTATGTCGATGCAAACACAGATATTGCACAATGCTTACTTCTCCTTAGCATCCTCAACACCGAGACTTTTCCATTTCAGCGACGGCTCCAGCTTCCTCTTCTGATCTGACCTCTTGTCGACCTTCCGGTTATCGTTCTCATCCACCTGCATGTCTACCTTGTGCTGTACAGGGGCCCCACCATCCACGTTGTCCTGCGTCGACTCAAACGTCTGTTCTTTTTCTTTCTTGCCAGTCGTAACAAAGTCCTACGGAGGAAGAATTGATGACAGTTGAAAAACTGAGACTAAGTCTTGACCTAAATACGCTTCAAGGAAAAGCTCTGGTAAAGCTGTTAGCAAAACTGGAATACTTCAAGGTACCACAGCCCTGACTCAAGTAAAGCGATTAGCAAAAAACAATACTTCAAAGTACCGCAGCACCGAGGTACCCTTTGTTGGGCAAGGATCAAATAAATGACTTTTAGTATTAATTGTCAACCTATGAAACTATATATTCTTAAAATTCTTGATATTCACAGAACCTTATTGTGTACAAATACAATACATAAATATCTGTGATCATGTGACAATGTTTTTACTTATTTTACTGCTCAAAATTTGAGTAAAGAATGTTAACCATTACATAACAGTTCAGAGTTCAGTTGAGGTACAGTTCAGTTTATTTTGAAAATTTCTCCTATTTTTGAAAACTTCAAACGATCTCGCACAGTGCCAAAGAGGCATGTTCAGAGTTAAACCCAAGTATATCTTGAACAGAAGGGATCAAGAATGTAGCTGTACCTTCAGATCTTTGTGACAAAAAGGCTGACACTTTAGCAACAAAATAATAAAATAATTGAAATGTAATTTGAAGAACAACGGGAACTTCTACGATATTTTTATTTTGAAATTTAAAAAATAAAATGCAGGTTTATTGGCAGATCAATAGTTTTCAAGGACATCTTTCGAAATATCAAATCATCAAAAAGTATTTTCTTGGGCAAAAATCAAGACAATCGAGAAGGTGTTTATAATTCCACTGTAGTATAACGCTCCAAGCCCGCCTCAAAGGAATAATTTCATAAATTGCAGGAGCGTTTGCAGTGTATTAGTTTGCACTGACCAAAACAACTTACCTGTTCGAAGACAAGTCATAGCAAAATCTCCTTGCCTCTTCAAAACAAAATGTGAATGAGAAGATTGTACCAAGCATAGCATGTCATTTGCATAAGTACATAATATGTACCTTTCACTGTACAAGACCTTATTACCTAATTAACAGAAGTATTAAAAACCTCTTAAATATCTTACAAAGTGGGGCTCAAGACATTATTTCAGATTGAGGTAGGACCACACAAACTAGGAGAAAATTGCAAAACAGCATTTGTAGATTAAATGCAGTTCTAGAGATAAGACTATTTTGTAGTGTGATAATTGAGATTTGGAGTTACATCTACGTTGTTGATTGAATTTAGGGGTCATCAAGGTCAAATTTGAAAATCATGAATGTGAACAAAACTTAGTTGGATTTTGACACTTTTCTAAAAACTGGACATAAGGCCCTAGAATGGACACATAATGTCCTTTCATCCATGGTTACCATAACGATACCAAACAGACAGGAACAATGAAGGCTTTCAAATGAGAACTGCTTGAAACACAATTGAATCCATTCAATAACTTGTATTTTCAATCAAAACAACTCACACACTCTATTGACTATTCAGTGCATACAATGACATCTTGTGTATAACATTATATACCTTACAACAGAATTAACACTGGTATAGCTTCAGCCTGAATCACAAGCCATGAGACAGATTTCATTACACTGGTATAGCTTCAGCCCTAATCACATGCCGTGAGACAGATCTCCTTACACCCACAGTACCATGCGTAGTCAACATGATAGCTTCACAAAACACAGCAACATTTGTTTACACTGAGTCAGTAAAATACTAATCGCTCAAAAAAGCAGAAAAGTAAAAAATCATATAAATAACTGGTTAGAGCAACATGACTGATCAAATTTGATTATTTCATTTTGAGACGTTGAAATGAGCAACATTGTTATTATGCAGATAACAATTACAGACTGTTGCCATGAAACACATTTAAAGTTGCATTCCATCCCTATGTTTAGCTGTCAGTGTTGAATTCTTAACCAAAACATTTCGGAGTTTAAAAGTATCACCAGCCCTCTCATCCTAGCTTGAACTGTTGCCAAATGGGCCAGCAACTGGCATCACAGGCAACTGGCATCACAGGCAACTGGCATCACAGGCAACTGGCATCACAGGCAACGTGTATATGTGCTATTTCCAAATTTGTAATTTTAGGGCTGGCCAACCCCAGTAAATTCTAAAACGTTTTGTTAAGTCTCTGATGGTTTTGATGTTCTTGACGACAACAATAGAATCCTATCACGGTAAAGATTTTATGAGAGTAAAATGCCGAACTTGATTTTTCTTTTTAGCTAACAAAACGGGGCAAAATGCAAGTCTAAGTTTTTTAAAAAGCAAAGTAACTAAAGTATATAAAAGTGCACATGCTTTCAATTATGAGGTTGAACTTTCAACTTTAAGGTTGAACTTTCAACTTAACAACAAAATTATAAACAGTAACAATGCACTACTGCCCACTTTAACTGCAACACAAAAGTCTTTCAAACATTTTTTTACACAAAACTTATGTCATGGAATGCTTATGGGGCTACCTATTACACACTATAACATGTGCATCATACACAAACCCGCAGATTGAGAGGTAACAACCTTCACATATAAAGCAAACAGATCAACAATTTTGTCTTATTGGAACACTGTAAAATAATAAACGCTGCCAAAGTTTGACAAGGAAAGTTTAGAGATTTTGTGAAACATTCAATATTCAAAAATACGTACAACACCATTTCAGTGGTATGAAGGCCTATTTTCATTTTGTCAATGTGCAGTAACCAATTGTACTACAGGCCGAACAGAGTTGAAACTGCAATAACAAATTTAATATCTTTAGAGATTTCTAACCCTTGTACGTGGCTTCAAATGATACTCAACTAGTCGTATACAAAGTCAAATAGTGCCATGTAAAGTCACAGACTAATGAATGGTTTTGTGCCATGCAATAATTTTGATTTTTATATTTGCACCGAATGGAGGAGGGACAAACTTAAGGTACACGAGAACAAACAAAAAAGCACATTAAAATCATTTTTCATAAATCATGGCTATTCTTAAACTTTTTGATTGTTTTCAATGTTAAAACTATTGTTTTAGATCAAGTGTTCATGCAGTCTTACATGGCACTTTACAATACAATTCATTGTCTGTAGGTTTGGTTGCCATAGTGACCCACTGTCACCAAGGCAACCATGGAATCAACATCTACAGTTTTGAAAATGAGTTAACACCATCACGTGAAGTGCTGTAACTAGCCCGTCAACAGTGTGCAGGTGTTAACAGATTTTCAACATAGCATAATTTATGATTCATTTCCATGGCTCTTTTTGACCTTCTTTTGCAGAGACTTCTCATACTTCTGAATAGCTCGATTAAGATCATCCCACGTCTATGAAAATATAACACGCGTTAATGAGCAGAGAAGGAGAATAATGTCATGTCATAGGTTTTAGTAATTGTTTTTCACACCAAACAGTGAAGTTAGCATCCAAACAATAATTTTCTGTCAAACATTAATCAACTTTCACACATAGCAGTGGACATGGATTAGAATTAGCTATAAGCTTTTAAAAAGGTTACAAAGTTCATTCAAAATAATTCCTTGGGTAGCAAACAAAAGTGGACAACCCTCAATTGCCTAAGATAGTTGGCATTAATGTGAATCCTGAGAACAAGAGATGGTTGCTGTATATGGACTGTGTTTGGTATGAAAACGTGTTTTGTGTTTGAGTCAGAACAGACAAAACTGTGTGCTTGACAGTCAGAAAATCTAGTGAGATTAGTTTCTTGCAGAAATGTGACTTTTCATTCAATATTTATATTAACAAGTCTCACTGGCATTTTGTGACATCATACTCGCCGAAGAACAGTTCTATCAACAAAAAACATGTCACCCACGGGGTTGACATTTTTCTCACCTCGAAAAAACCTGCCAAAATCCATCTTGTAGTCATGACAGTCAGTGATGCTGTGTGGTCAGTATCCATGGCAGCAGTGCTTCAGTGTTAGTGCCAATCAAAGCTCACATGGACACGCCCACAGTTAATGATGCTGTAGCAGTTAGTATCAGCACAAGTGCAAAGTTCACACACAAACATCATGTTACGTTAACATAAAACTGTTTTATGTCAGTCTAAAGCCTCCTACAGAACACAGCAAGTTACATCTAATTGACCATGAACAGAGTAACTAATATTCAGTTCTGAACTGCAATTTATCCAAATGCAAAAAAGTGTTACATGTTCCACAGATAACATGACTTTCTAATAGGAACTTGTTCTGTGAACACCGAATGGGAAACACCTCTACACTCACAGAGCATCCCTTGGCAAACACCTCTACATTAACAGTGCACCCCCATGGCAAACACCTCTACAATCATAACTGCTGTAACTAACTTCTAAATACCTGTCTTAGTGAGTCTTATGTCACAACATCACAAAGTTGTGCAAGTGATGAAATGCTGTACATTTATAATACATTGCAGTAATTACATGGTAATAGTGTTATTCAGTGACAACTAATATGAAAAGAAGTCAATTAAGAACGTTAAAAGTATTACTTTGTGTCACATTTCTAAATAATGTGTAACTGCATGATACTATTTGTCATTCTGCCCAACAATCATATGCTTGGTACAATCTTTCTATTTCACTAGTCTATCTCTATATCCTAACATGAGATGGTCAACCACGGAGTCGTGATGACTACAAAATGGTTACTTACCCTTTTGTCAAACAAGTCTCCAAACTTTGGACTTTTTGTCTTGATGAGCGTAGCCAACTCACTGAATGACTCTCCCACAATCCTAAAGGGGGCGTCCTTCTCAGTCTCCTCCGCATTCTCCTCACCCTACAACCCAAGTTGAAATGATGAACAACAGATGGCACTTCATCATATCAACTACAGATCTCAATGTTTTAAATAATAATAGCGTGTGACTTACCAGTGTAAGAGATTATAAAAAATTTAAACAAGAACTGAAAAAGACTCCACCTTTGAAAGAGATTATAAAGCTCTACTGCGATGTAGAAAGCAGACAGAGTCAACTGAATGAACCATACCTCAAAAAACCCAGTTTTTGTAGCGACTACATAAAACTGGTCTACGTCATGAGGGATGACTCTGATGTAGGCAATCTCACTGTGAGCCTGGCGCCAGGCACTTGTCCGGCAGCCATTTTGAAATTTGTAATCTGCAAAAATAATGAAAAGTAATAAATTTAATGATATCATTGCAAAACAGCAAGTGCACACTTTGGTTTTCAAAACAGTCAATACAAATCATATGTACTGAAGGATGAAAACGATTAGTATAATATATCATTAATCAGAACTGAAAATCCATCGATTTCAGAAATACATAGTTTCTAAACTCAATTTTAAGCAGTACAGCAAGTCTAACAACACTCAGTTTGAATACACAGAAAACATACAATTCTTGTCATCTGCTGCACACATGTGAATGAATTCAAGGTCTTTATGTAACAGACACAGACATCAGATCACACCCTCCCTTATTCTCCTGTCTACATTAATGCACTCACCTGATGTGAAGACAATATCTTCAAGAACATGCGTTTCCTCCTCCTCGCCAGAAAAGCTTTTCAGCAAGGCCACCTGTTGGTCGACTTGGGCGGGAGTCAAGAAAAAGCGGCTGAAATGTGACAGATGGCTGTGAATTTTCAACAGCGTGACATTCAAGACGTGTAACTTGATTAGGTTTGGTAACGATCAATTAATCTCACTTTTTAATGAATCAATTTCAACAACACCTCTCTATGACAAGTAAAATAATTATTTCCTTTGTGACTGAGTAATAATTACGACGTGTAATGTTAACCAACTAAGTCGTGACAGACAGCTGTTTGACACAAAATGTATAATCTGAGTCAAAATAAATTAAAATATAAAAACAAAATAAATTGTTATAACACAAGCAAGTTCTCACTTTCACAAAGGCTCCAAACTGACAAAATGAAACACGAAAAACTAGGAGAAAGTAATGTTTACTAAACAATGTACTGGTCACCATCGGATATGCCTACAATACATTGTCATGAGTTCAGAGTACATGAATAAAGTAATTTTGCATTCTTGGCATGTATTTGTGACTTAAGACTCAGAGCAGTGTCCGAGAGTCATGTGTCAGAAGTGCTGGAGAGCAAAACATTTATGCGCATTATCTTACGAAGATCTGGTCAGATTATCTCCACATGTCGTTTTCAAATGAAAAACATCAGCTTGTAACATCCAGCATCAACAGCAATGCTAGGCGGCCATTTCTGCTTTTGATAACTATGATTAATTTCTTCCAGTACTTTTGATAACTACGATTAATTTCTAAATCCACTACTTTTGATAACTACGATTAATTTCTTCGTCCTGTAACCAGAATATATTCACACTAGTTGTGATCTACATGTAAGTCACAGTGCTTACTTGGACAGTACATCGATGAATTTAGTGAGCAGCTTAGTGTCAAAACTGCTGATGATGGAGGCAAGACGGAGACAAAGTCGTTTTTGGTTCAGTTCCTCACTGTCCTCCTCGGCCTCTTTGCTTTCCTTGTACAGCTCGTCCATCATGCGGTACTGGGTCAGGTCATCTGGACGGTTGGTGCTGGCGAATCGGTCGCCGCCTATCAGCATCAATGGGTCGGGGTTGGCTGGAAAATGAAAAATGAAAGTAGTAACTCGTACCCAATTCAGAAACGATCTCATGAAGCTTGAATGTGAGGAAGAAAACTGGAAATTCAAACGATTTTTATTGAAAATTGAGAATTTTGCAAAAATTTAGTAGGCCTACCTTCCAGACACGCCCTCGCTTCATTGACCTTGTTATCTCCTGAAACCTTCAACACATGTGCAACTTCCTCCAGTGTTAACACACTCAGTGTGTATGCAGCGCCATCTTTGTGCAGTCGCAGAAGTGGCTTCTCATCTTTACTCACTTCCTGTGACACCAGATCATCTCCCCTGATTAGAAAAAAGAGTAGTCTTAAATGTTATTACACAAAAATATACTTTTAAGAAACTGATAGTCATTTATGACGAGCGCAATAAGAAAACTTATTTTACAACTTTGAATAGCTGAGACAACTTTTTAGACAAATTATTTATAGACCATATCACCTTGTTAGAGCTCAACAGACACGTCAATGTAACAATATAACAAGTTATGTGTTTATTGATGCTGTTCAATCTTACAAGGTTTAATGTTTTATTTAACTGTTTTTACAGCAATGAATTTATGTGACAGATTTGCTGCAAAAAATTAACCTTTCTCGGTTATCAAGAGATAAACCTCTAATATAGCCAATTAACTCTGAATTTATTTGCTATGGTAACTGTGAATAAACTGACTTGTGACGTCAGAGAACGTAATTATAACTCTCGAGCACTTCGCAAAGCAGATTGAACAGGTTTTGGATATATTTTTCAAAAGCTGTGTATACTTTGTAAGACAAGATGTTGAAGATACCTTTGCTCATATTTTCCAGTAAATGCTGATGGTTCCAACTTTGTCTCCCACGTTAAAGGTTTGTTAAAAACATATTTGGCTTCACTTGGATAAGTGGATGGGAAACCTATCGAGAATTCGATGATATCATCCAGAAGAGACTTGTTAACGTCATTATACTCTAATTTCTTGCCACCCTGGGTGGCTTTTGCTAAAGTCTGTCCCATTGTAAAGGTGGAAGTCTTTCCTGAAATTCAAATACAGACAGTTAAGAAGAAGTACAAGATTTCTCTGACTGAATCACTATTAGTGTTACCAACAGTCGCAGCTATAGAGGAAAAATTTAAATCTCCATTATTCAATTCCACAAGTATAACCCTTAGCTTTGGTATAAACACAGGTTTCCTTTATTGATTTGTGGCCAGGGGCAGCAGTCACTTACAATGACTTACATGGCCGGGTCCTGCATTTTGAGAATCTGCAATCTAACTACAAAAGCACAAAACCCTGCCCAAAGGAATGACTGCCCCCACCCCCGATAAATGTGATGCCATCACAACATTTCTTTCGTAATTATTCCAAGGCAATAACAGTAAAAGACAGTGGCAGTGAGTAATGTCATAAATGACCACACCACGCGTAGCCGTTGACGTTGTATTTGTAGCAGATTGAGGACGGTTGGCGGAAATTTAACAACGTGGTGAGGCGCATCTTTACAAAGTTGAGATTTCTAGCATTACCACGGACTAACCCCATCAATAAATACCTTTATATCAGATCAAAATAGTAAAACTTCGGCACGAATAGTGTATCTTTCATAAGTTCTCTTCCACCGTGTCTCTCGTTTACTCTATCGTTGCTATGTTAGCGTTGTTAAGTAGACATTACTAAAGCCACGGTTAAATGGTATATTTGATATAAAAAAATTATTAGAAGCCCATTTGCATAATCTTAACTTTTTAAAGGCAAAAATTTGAAATTTTGAACCAAAATTTGAACACAAACCGAACACTATAATAAATTTCAACAATACTTGTCGCGCAGTTACATTTACCTGTCCCACTATGCTTTATTATTTGTGCAAAAGATGGCGCTAGTTTACATTTCTCCCCTGTGGTTTTCGCAAAAAGCCGGCAGTGCTCGGTAAAGGCGCATGGCGTGCAAGCTATGGCCTTGTGGTGGAAACGATATGCCTGATTTACCTTTTGATTGGTGAAATAAGAGACACTAAACAATATATATGGAAAGGGATGTCTGTGAGTAATATACTGCATAAAGATACACCGCCAGAATGAACCCCGGCGCTCCCATGCGAAGTGCCTTACTAGACCTATCCGGCAGTGCCGGCCGTCGCGTCCCGTCACCACCTTTCAAGTTGGCCATAAGAAACACGACTATAAACCAGTGGCGGATTTAGAGGTGGGCCAAGGGGCCATGCCCGCCCCCGTAAAACTCTCCCAGATTCCGTTCGACAGTCCGGGGGTGCGAATGCCTCGGCGGCAGGCAAAATCCTGGCTAACTCTGCCCTGGCCGGCCACCTCAACTAAAAATCCTGGATCCGGCCGCCACTGTAAACCCACGATTTTGACCTGTGACTAAGTAAATTAAGCAAATTATAAGGTCGAATTTAAATTAATAATTGCAAGCTGGAGTAGCTTTACTTATGAGCGTGGTCTTCAACTTCAGTGGACTTTTCACGGCTGGGGCATTTACTTTCTCAGTCTAGTGAATTCAACATTTTCCGGCGCCCAGAAGTCATCACAAGCTCTCATTGATAACTCAGTGTCGGTTGACAAGTTAGCTATGGTGACTACTAAAATGCCTGCCGGTTAAAGTAAGGTTGGTTGCTCAAGTAATCTGCCCGGCACTTCTGAGTCTCGGCCCGCTGTCTTTGTCGGAATTACCGCACACAAATTTTCAGAAATACAAGAACAATTAACATTTATTTAGATAATACACATCGTGAATCTACAATATAAAACTATGATACAAAGAACTGAAATTACATCTAAAGCAATTCACTGAGATATAAACTGAGATTAGGACATCCAGTTAGTAGAAATAAGTCAGGGCAAAACATTCAGGTAAGAAGGCTGTACGGACATCGAGCTATAGGTGTCGCTACTTACCACAACAGCAACTTGAGAGAGACATTAAAAGTCTGTGTCTGACTGAAACTATGTGTTTTTAGAAATAACCTACTCCTTGATTTCCGTACGGTAAGACCCTCACATGGGACAAGACATTTTTTATAAGAATATTGGTCAATCTGAATGACAAAAGTAATTTTTTCTACGCTGAAATCAAGTTTAATGTTTTACATTGTAAGGCAGAGAATTTCTATAGTCAATGCATGCAAGTTCAGGTCTAATGTCATGTTGTTCAACTTAGTAATCAAAGGCAATGTTTTAAAAATATTGACACAATACGTTATATATGAGTACATGGATATATGAATTTTAAACACGCTCATCTGTCCCATTTTAAACAATTGAGTACTTCGACTGTATTATATTGCATTCGAGCCCGCATGTCCGTCTCCCGTAATCGCTAATTAACCCGATAACGATGTTTTCGAGAAGCTGCAGAAAACAAACGTTGGCAAATAATGAGGTAAACGGTGTAACAGTAATCGCTGTGCTGGTTGGACAGGCGATTGTAAATTATTCCGATTTGTAAATAATTCCAACATGAAAATGTCCTTCCATTCAGTCAATGCACTTCGGCTTTGCAAGAGGTGATGTCAGGCAGGGTTCTGTTTACATGACAGTATAGACTCGTTCGTTACTGGCTATTGAGGCTGGAAAGATTGTCTTTTATAAGCATTTTCATAATATTCCATCCATGACTAGCCACACTGGGCTTAAAAACCTGCAAAAGATGTTAACACTTGTCTCGTCTTTCATGCAGTTCTCATCAAGTTCACACGGGGGCGCGATATTACGTGAGCGTGATCATTGTCGGCAGGTGTCACATACTAATGCTCTTACGGGATACCTCTTCTCAGAGACGTATCGTGACCCAAAAATCCTAGTTGCCTATTAACGTTTTTGCTGGGCGCACACACATGCAACCAACCTAAAGTTCATGGGGGAGGGTATTCCGGTAAGGGGCTACTCCCACAGAAGAGGTACACGGGACCTATCACTCAGGTAAGTGACTATTTCACCACCAGTTTTCTAGGAAAGGGTACTGTCTCTGGTTTAATTCCCTACAAAAAGGTATGCGCGCACCCAGCCTTTAATATGGGGGGCTCGAATTTTTGGCGATGTGGACCCTTTGCTGACAAAAAAGCGGGAGGACTACCTTCACTGTACGTCTGTCCGTTTTCCGTGGACTTCTGTCTCGTTTAGTCTCGGACATTTTTGTTTCTCTGAGGCGGACCTTTTTGCCCACTTCGCCAAATGGGGGGGAGGNACTTTGTATGTTCGAAGTTCTACAAAAAGGATCCTTTTCCATTAAGAACAAAAACCTAAGGAAGAATTTTTAAGTTTATGTAAAACCTTGCCAACAAGTCTGCGCATTCAGTCAAATATATAAAAAATCGCCTGAATTTGACTCAGTCAAAAGAAAACATTTTATGAATGAAGAAAGACTGCATTATTTGACTCAGTTAAAAGAAAACATTTTATGAATGAAGAAAGGCTGCATTATTCGACTTTTGACTTCATATCAAACTAGCAATTCATTGGGTCACGTGATAAATTATTTTATTAAAACTGAAAAAAGAAAGACACATGCACCGGCAATACTAAGGTATCAATACCATGATAAAATGTCTTTTGTAAGTATTCAAGATGAAATAAAAAATGTTATTTTATTTTCTTTGATACAACTTGAGAGCCTTCATAAACATCATTAAGTCCTACTTTTGACAGCCCTTCCTACAAAAGGGGGCGCGTTATAAAACAATCCCTAACAATTGGCAAAGCGTGATATCTGAAAGTTTCACATGTCATGAATGCGATCAACGATGTTCTGCAGTTAGCCAAGTTTTGACATACGTAACTTCGATTTTAGTGATATCTTCTGATGTAGTGTATTAAAATACTGCTGAATCCCTCGAAAGAGTTAACGTTAAGGAACCTATCTTGATTTTATGTCTAGTGATCTTTCTGGTAAAATGTATCAAAATATTATTGAATCCTCTCGAAAGGGTTAAATTCAAGGAAGCAATCCCTAAGAAAAAGTGACGTTCTACGAAAGGGCGATTCTTCAAATGACGCTCCTACAAATGGGCCCCTTTTGAGTCCACTCTCTAAATGGACAAGGCCTCTCTCTAAATGGTTGAGTTCAGCTCCACACCCGTTATAGTCTCCCGGGCACTCACTACAACTGAGTGAACTGCTTGAAATGCAACTTGTGAACGGTAGCTTGATACAAAAAGGTAATTTTACTGCTATGCACTCAGAACATCAAATCGTAGTCTGCGAATTCGTACCTCTACAAAAGTTAAATTTGATGAAAAAATGTTCTTGCCAAAAGAATAAAAGTCATACACTGAGCACGTGACACACGTTACGTGCCGGACGGCGGATAACACGGCCCTTTCAATCACGCGCACTTTTCCATTGACATTCACAGCAAAGTTTTTGTTTCTAGTCTCTGTAGTTTGTTTTATGTATTGTAAAGTAAGCCTTGTCTTGAATCGACTGAAACTCTCGGTGCGTCAGTGTTGATGTTTGGAACGTTTGCCGTTTTAAAATTGAAACCTACAAGTCCCTGCGTCTTTCATCCAAAATCTAAATTTTGGTTTTGTACACTTTACAATTACGAAATTGCCCCAACATATTTTCTTAGTGAAATCAGAGATGAATTCAGGGCTTGGAAAGAGCTAACCTTTCGTTACACCGGGACGCAGTAATGGTGGTCACAGCTGATAGTTATATACGGCGATCATAGTCTGACGAACTGCTAGTTGTTTCCAAACCCATAAACCACTTCTGAGAAAGGAACAAATTAAGAAGACAATTTTATTGGTGGAGGCGAAAAGAAAAGTTCGTTTCTTTGACTTGTGGACGCGAGTTTAAACGAAAGTTGTCACGACCATTTTCTGAAAAGTTGCATTATGCCAAAATTGTAAGATTTCCTTGCAGGGAAAATTTGCGTCTATATCGGCGGCATCAAACCATTGACTTCCAGAATGATTTACGTACTCATGTCTGTATTGTGCAAGTTATAATCGGAAAATCAAAAAAGATATCATTAACAATATTTAATATATATTACAACCATCTCGGTTAAAAAATATACACGCACACACGTGAATAAACAATGTTCAAACTATATAAATTAATAACACAATTATGTCTGATTTGCGATGTATTACTATACAAAACACACAACACTACTCTGTTCACACTGACGACATTTCCCGGGTGGGGGCGATGTCTTCGCTAGAGAGTTAACCACCTCGGGTAGGCGAGATTCGCTACATCAGGTTCTTTGTAAGTCCTCGACTGGGCCATGGCAGTTAAATAGGAGCGTGATTTTCCATTTTAGATTCCCAATATTCATTGTAAAACACCACACGTAGCAGCATTTATCTTTATGATAAATCTTGTCCTAAAACTACATTGGAAAATTTTCACCCACAAGAGTCCGTTAGGTTGCATTTACGGACTAGACTGAATGCGTGGAAGATTAACGGGCTTTTATTAACACAAAGTTTTTGGAACAGACAAAAATACTAACATGTTGTTTTTTACTATTATAATGTAGGAGAGTTAGTCAAGGTCCGCCAGAGCAAGACATTACAAAGATATTAATTTTTTCTCTCGTGAACAGGTACTGCTGAATGATTGTAAAGTCCCTGGGCCATTAAATGTAATGCTAAATTGTTCCTGACTCCGCTGGCTTTCTTTAACTTGGCTCTCTTATTCTGAAACCAAATTTTTATTTGAGATTCGTTCAGTTTCAATTCCCTCGCCAAGTTCTGTCGCCTTTGTTCGGTTAAGTAGCGATTCTCTTCAAATTCCTTTTTAAGCCGTTGAAGTTGGTCCGCCGTGAACGCCGTCCGGGGTCTCTTATCGTCAACACCATTCTCTCTTTTCTTGAATTTTCTGGATCTTGGACCTGCGCACAATAAAAGTAACGTGATTGAAACGTTAATTAGCGCTTAACTGCCGATTTACTCAACTGATACCGAGGCGACACGTGCGCTCATCACGTGACTAACCAAATTTCAGACGGGCCGTTATCTCTTAATTCGAGAATTAAATCTTGGGGAACAGCTGAACGGAGATGCGAACCATAATGTTCTGCTTGGAACATGGTTATTTCCGCCGATATCACGTGCGCCTGTGATTTATTGGGAAATGGAGATCGTTATCGTATCGACAACCAACTAGTATAACAGCCATCAACATATCCCTCCACAACAGAGCGGCGTTAATTGTTAATTATGATTCCTTTTAAATGAAACAGTGCAACATAAGATGGCGTGCAGCTTTAAAACCCTTGTAAGACTTAATTTTTAAGCTTCTCCACTCAGATAAAGTCTAAAGCAAGTGTTTGATTGATTTGAGACGATTGAGTTATAATTTGCTGAGATTGATGATTGTAAAATGATTCTGTTCTAACTTCTTTGAACTTGAGAGATTTAATTGCTGCGCGCGTAGAATTATACTCCATCATTCACGAGGTTCAATACTACTAGAAAATAATCAAAGCCCAACCTCTGGTAACAGCAATCATGTTTTACAAATTAATCAAGTCATTGTAAAAACATGTGATTATCTAAGTTTCGTCAAAATTGAAAACAGCCTCGTGCCTATATTTTCACACACAATTTATTTGCGATTAAATTCCCAGTCTAAACCGTATCCCATGTAAGCCAGGCTATCGTTTCCTGATAAACCAATTACAGCCAGATCACCTCTCAACTGATTTAATAAGTAACTCTCCATTACACCGCGCCCCATTTAGTCTTGTCAATTCCTAAGCCGATATTCTATTAAGCTCAAATTAACAATATACTTTTAATTAAGGCGATATAGAGTCCGCTCATCTGTCTCAAAATCATTTAAACAAGCTATTTAACAGTCGAGATCTTCAGCCGGTTCAGCGCAGAACGCCGAATGTAATTTCGGTAATGACGCGTGATTGTTGAATTCAATTACAATGAATGTGGCGCGATCCCGTTAAATAACGCGTCATCTCGTAGTTACTCTGATTATGATAGCGCGTGATGATAAGTAATATCGGTAATGAGAGTTACCCATCATTCTCAGACGATTGCTAGGAAATCGGCGGCTTCAACGACATAAACAACTATTGTACACAAGGACAGGTCATCTTGGCCGGCCAATGGGTTCAGACAGTAACACAAATATATAATTCAGTTCTGATTATCCGATCACAAAATATTTTAATGCAGTTTTGACCGCAGCAACAGTGAAAATTTGTTGACGGGTTACTGTTATCACGCAGGAGGGCAAGGTGTGTGTGGCGTAACACTGTCGACGATTGATGTTCCGATATGTGTCGACTTAGTGTATACAGGCACACTGTAGCTGGTGTTCGCATGGAACGATATAGAATAATTGTGTTTTTGCTGTGACGAAAGTTGTCGATGTCTCCATTTCGCCAAATGATAGAACGTACGTGAAGCGATTGAACAAAACACGACTTATCAATTCACAGGAAACTGTCAATGTGCTTAACTTGCCACAAGAGATCCGCACGTTTTACAATGATTAGCGCTCTCGGTATTACAAGGGTAACATTTGTGGCTGGAATCAACTCACGAAATTTACAGAATATCCACGATTTTATCTGTAGTCTTCGAACAACGCTGCACCACTGAATAACATGAGCTGGGGTCTGTTTCATTAAAAATGACTTTAAGACTAAGTCACAAATTTGGTCTTACACTCCACACAAGTAGATGGAAAGAAATTAAATCCCACTTGAACAAAAGTGCCAAGTCTCTGAGAATACTCCCGTAAGAATAATTTCTAACAATAATTTCTAAACGTGATGCTCTCACAATTACTTGGCTAGAACTTTTTTTCAGCAGTTGTGAAATGGGAACGTAAGACAAAGTTTTTGTCTTATGTCTTAGAAGGCACTTTCATGAAACAAACCGCTGCTGCCATCTGGCAGAAATAGTTTCATGCGTCAAATTTGTCGCTGCTTTGCCATTGGCAGATCACCAGTGGCGCGTGCAGCACGTGCAAATTCACATAACGTCATTCATAGGGTAGCAGCTCGCAATACGTGACGCATCACGTCAAACAAGAAATTTGGTGAGATCTGGCGAGACTTCTGTCGCATCCGAGACTAGTTCGTAACTGAAATCATACATTTACAAACTGCTGTACAGATGTGTTGTGACCGAAACATCGGTTTATCAGAAAAAAAATCACTGCGGGCTAAGGCCGGAACGAGGGCAAGGTTTTATTGGCCCGTAGAGCAATAGGTCGGCTTACGTAGTAAATGGCTTCGCCCCACAGCTGACGGGAGGTGGGATTATGTTGTGCTCTGACACTGCCTGTGCGCATGCGCATCATCAACATGAAAAAAAAATCACATTTATTATTAATGCGAAACGTAATTGGACATTTTGAGTTGATTCCTAAATCATCATCCGTACCCCAAATAAAAAGGTGATTGACAGTGAAGACGACGTAACAGTTCCCCAATAGGTGGTGTCATTATCGCCCGCTGATTCTGTCGTGTTCACTGTTCATACTTTAAAGCGTCAAAAACCCGCCTTCCATCACGAAAACAACGTTTGATTTAGGCCAGTTACTGTTATCAAATTTGACCCCAAAATTTTTTTAGTCAAACTGGATATAATTTCAGGACTGCTTAGAATCCAGTACAGATCGGCTTGAGCCTCTTCACAAGTTCGCTTGTTCTGGCCAGTCGTGTTCAATGTCTACCAATATCATGGCCTCAAGGCCAACTCAGATATCGCTTTTCATCTGTGTATGGAACAAGTTGAGACAGATTTTTACTATAGTAAGTGGTCAAGAGCAATAAATGGTAGATGGCTCCTCAGACAGAACGAGTATTGGTCAGCATTAGAACAAGAGTGGTTCCAGTTTTCCTATCACTTGAAGACCACGTTCTACAACTACATGTAGTTGCTTTGTCAAGTGTCATTTTATGCGCCAATGACTGAATAACGATCTGTATGTTATTTCAAAACCCTAAAACCACTTTTCGTGCAGGTAAGGCATACGACGAGATCAGTTTCACAGCATTAAATCGTCTAAATCAAAACTTGGCTTCTTGAACGGAACGCGGGTTTACGACAGGTGAATATGAAGTAATAAACCCATTCTTTCGAAATATTTTCTCTGTAAATTTCTAAAATGTGCTATATTTGAACATCTATGATGAAAAGTACCACTTGTTTAATAGTCAATATACCAAGGATAGTCCTACGTAAAATATTTGCATTGTAATCTTGTCGTAAACACGTTCATTCAATTTTATTTTCATATTGAATACCCTATTTTTAAATCTAGCGTAAAAAGAATTTTAAATACAGTGCATACGTCGTTAATACTTATGCATGAATTCGTACCGCCTCTCGCACAATATCTTCGTCTTCGTCTCTTAATTTCGATACTCAATTTATCAAGCTCTACTGATTGGTCTTTTAATTAGGTAAGTTTGTTGGCCATTTATCCCCTCATTTCTTTGATGTAAATATTGCAGCGATTAAGAACAGTTGTTAACGGACAATAATCACTCGTCTGATCAATTTCAACAGTCAATTTAATTACAAATAGTTCTATCCGTTAAACTCACTTTTCTTTTTTCCCTAGCTCTTCTATAATTGATCCTCGTTGATGGAGACGCTTATAACTTTACGTGCATTGCTCAATTTTTGCCAGTAATTGAAAGTTTGGAAAAACTTTGGTTTAAATTAAGCCATGATTATAGAGTGTCCAGCGTATGAAGGTTTAGGCGAAAGTCTGATATTCGTCACATTAAAAATTTCGACGGCAACCCCTTCATTTATTTGAAGAAGTCCTGTAATTTTTGGAACTTAGCTCGCTTCATTCACCAAATTTTTATTATAAGTTGTTTATTTATTTCACTGTAATTTTATTGTAACACCTCAATGTTAATGCGACACATGCACTTGCTACATGTTCGTATGGGCCGGAGGCTTAAGTACTGCGTTAAACATATTATTATCATAATTATTATAACTGTTACTATAATAATAATTATTATTATTTTTACTATTATTATTATTATAATTATTATTATTTTTATTATTATTGCTATTGTTATTATTACCATTAATATGCAAATTTTAAGACACACAACGTACTCTATACTCATGCTCTTTAACAGAGAAGTGTTTTGTTGAAAATAAAAAGTGCAATAAAAGTAGGGATTTTTTAATGTTGGATTTGAATTTCTGGTGCTGCAGTATAAAAGTGGCGGCTACAGATGATTGGCACGGAACTTTTATAAACGGAGAAAATCCAAGAGAAAGAACACTCACGTAGGACAAAGATGGAATTTGCGAAAGGTGTTTTAACGACGTGTTTTGATTGGCAAACCTGACTAATAACAATACGTAGGAATGAGTTTATTGAAGACTATAGCCCGTATTCTGAATCTTATGTTGAATACTTACTGAAATTAGGATAAATCCCGCATTATTGGAAGGGTAAAATGAAAATGAAAATAGTACAAGATTAAAAAAGCACCGTTTGCAACTATACATGTTAATTTGCATTCACGAAATCGCATTCAGACCTTATGTGTTCAGTTTGTCCAAGTTTTGCAAACATGCAGCAATTGCGCATGCGCGCAGAAATAGAAGGGAGCGATTAATCGAATTAAATATCAATTACAATTATACCCTTAATTGATCCTTTATTCGTTGCCTCAATTAGATTCTTGGATTTTAATATTAAATTATATGAGTTGTCAAATCCAAGATGGATTTAGTAACTTCATAAGTTTCGTTTTTATCAAGGCAAATTACTCTTGACGTTACTGAGAAGTTGCCGGCAGAGATGACTTATTTACTATCAGAGATAACTTAAATCACGCCAATATTAATTTCGCTGACTTTTTAATGAATAATTTAGTGTGTCAATGGAAAGCTTGGTTCGTTTAGTTTTGTTAATTAAATTTAAGGAAACACCAGAGCTACAATTTCATCATTAGTTTCTCCTTTCGTCATGATTGCAATGCGTCGTAATTGCGATTCACGACCTCAAGGAGTTTCTTTACTTTTTGTAGGTTGGAAATTACATTGTGTGTAACTTTCGGATTTTCACCAATGCTTTTCACACAAGATCAAGTTATTTTGAACTCCTATTAGTTTCAATCGTGAAAATGCTACTTTTGCCTGTCATAGAGTCACACGTGGGAGTTGCCGGCAAAAATATTAAAACACTAATATCTACGTTGGCGCGCGTAAACCATATAACCTAAAACCATGACAATTTGACTGCTAACTCTTTTGGCCTTGCAACAAAGCTCGGAGTAAGAACGCGTCGAGCTCAGAATAATGTAAAATACAACCGCAATCACCCCCTTGATCTCCGGCAATTAACACTAATTGGGTGCAATTACTATCTAAATAGCACTAGCAGAAATGATCTGCCAGAATTTGATGGTATAAAAGAGAAGCGCAGTCCAATTAGACGAGACACTATCAATCAGTAGCTACAAAAAACGAACGTAAAGAATGGATTCTTGAATTCGTGCTGGTCGTATCTCACTTACAACATACAGCGCTCGTGGAATTAGCACAAGTAGTTCATAAACTGTGTACAATCCCAAGATAACGTGGGATTGTCACATCATAACATTTTACGTCACGATATACCTCCGCTTGTATATATTCAATGCTGAACAAATACATGCGTGAAAAATAGTGCGATGAGATAATTCGATCTGATACCCATTTAAAACAGGAGAGACAAAACGAGTCACCTGGAATTTTAACGAGCAATTGGCGCTGACGTTTATTACGAAGAATCACGAACAATAGTTCTTTTGCGGACAGGGACCAAGTTTGAGACTAGGGTCTAATAACTTAGACCCGAAGTTAAATCAATCACGTTATTTTATTCGAGAACAAACTGGTAGGTTTACCCGAAGAGTGGTCAAACTGCAAGCCGAGTACAGAATTGAGATCACAGGCCCATAAGTTCACATGTGTTGAACGACCAAACATGAACAAAGGGATAAAATCACTTGTTTATCTAGCTTGCGCAACAGTCTCACCCATAACATGATTTCGATACAACGCTGTATAAAACTTGCTACTGCAGAAACCCTCGAAAGCCCGTGCCCACCTGTGACTGCAAGTTAACATCGCGATCCCTCGAGAGAGCGTGCTTTACTGAACTGATCCTATGCGTGTACTTGCTCACTAATTAGACAGTCAATCTTCACGAGCTAAGTTCACTAATTAGACACTCAATCTTTATGAGTTAAGCACTACAGTAAAATATCTGGTCAAAATATAACAATCGGGAATGATTGTTTGACGACCTTTGATTGGGTTGGCGATTGGGCCGAGACAGGTGATAACGAGAGAGCCTCAATTATCTCAAAGAGTTAATTAATTATACCTTTGTCAATTGTAGTCCAGTTGTCATCGCTCGTCTCACCAATCAACTGTTATTTCGCGTTTATTTTGTCATAGGTATCATGTCATAAGTGAGGGAGACAATCAACGAGGGAATTACCAGTCACACGTATTGTTGTTTGGATGTTAAAATGACATTATCGGCGAGAACAGTCTTTGCTAAGATCAGCTCCCACGCGGAATCGAACGACAGCGATCCAACACCTTCCTGACGGAGCTAAACTCAATTGACGGAAAAGTATTTCAAGTACATTAACTGGTAAGGCCACCGGCCTTGGTTTAGAGAAAAACTACCAGACAACAACACGAAATGGCAACTTGAAATAAACTCACAAAAACGCAAACGGATTTTGGAGTTTCGTGCCTTAGGTCAAGGAAACTTGTCAAGACGTCTTCCACCAATCAACGATAATCACCAAAATTGCGTTTTTCTTCCTTAAATTCGATTATGTCATTTTAACAAGCCTTTATTTTAATTTATTTTATTTTACGTTATTTTATTTCCTGCATTATAATGCCACACAGATTTTTTCAGCCTGTGTGTTTTCGGTGTAGGCGAAATCTGATGTTTGTTTCAAATGCTAAATATTGCAAAGCTTGATCGTAGACTGTTGTCTGGTCAGAACCTTGTGAAAGCCAATTTCAAGTTCAGGAGTAGAGTAACAATACTTAATTTTCAAAACACATCAAACATGACTTATGAATAGAAATGCTGCGAAACGAGCCTAAGATCGCATTTCTTACAACGACTATAAAACTCCCTTCCTTCAAATGTGACTTTTTGGTTCAGGGCACTTAACGCTATAAATCTGGCAGGTTCTTAGTCAAATTACAGAACAGCCCTATGTTTGAACTTGGGAGCAACTTTTAGTTCGCTATTGTTGGAGATCAAGAACGATAAGATTGTTCGTTACGGCGTGCCAGTTTATGTGCCGACCATGGTCTCAAGCAGTTCTTCCATATAGCCAAGATATCAGTCCTAATCTGAGGAGGTCTTAAAATTATTTTACGACCAAAGACTGGTTTGTAGCCAGTGAAAGATTTTTAAAAATAGTGTTGGGGGTTGCTCTAGTAAAACGTACCCCAAACAGGCTAAATCGGATAGTGAAAAAGTCCAAGTATTTTGTCAATTAGAAATTTATCGCCAGTTATTGTTCCTTTGAGCGGAGACGTCCAAAATGGTTGACAGCGGATACAATCGGGCACGCGCGAGCGAGCTGTTGAAGAAAGTGGTTCATTTCCTTTACTCATAAATAATTACTTGAACAATAATGTGAATTTTTGGCTGCTTGGGTGCTATTGATTGTCTCGGCCACACTATTGACAATAATAGAGACATTCCAAGATTGTGTCACACAGCGGCAGGTGCATAAAGAGTGTAAAGACAGCTCACATGTATAATTCGATTGTGACACGGTTCACGACTGGTTGAAGAAATTCGTGGAGTTGTCTATTTTCAAAGCTATTTTCCGTGGTTTAAAAGTCGAAACAAGCTGTTTACATTAGCCAAACTTTATGGATGTTCCCTGCTACCATTGCTATTACAGCGCAACTGTTGAGCTCAATTTTGAATGCATAACTGAAGTGCTTTGGAGTTTAAAACATTACCACGCTCTCCCGAACTTGAATAGTTGCCGAATAAGCCGGTACTTCAAGTCACAGGCAATACGAATATTCACCATTTTTGAATTCGCAATTTGAGAGTTGGCAAACCCAGAGCTGCACTCTGAATCGCGTGCTGTAGTCGCTGGTAGTTTGAATGCTCTTTTTAGTACCTTAAAAAGAAACCTATGACGACAAGGAATGTTACGTCACGAGAATAAAGGACCTAACTAGATTTTCATTGCCTGATAAAAAGGAGAAATGAAGGTTCATACTTTAAATATTAATTATACCATTGATAACAATAATTACTAGCAAAAATAATCCATGAACCAAACTCATTTGCAACCGAAGTCTCCTCGAGAGGGCTCTGTCATCGAGGTTGGGAATCAATGTGCTGGAAAGGCTAACTGTACAACTTCAAATAAATTATTTTAAATTCACCACAATTGGAGAAATGTAAAATACTTTAAAAGAATGCATACAAAACAGAATTTTAGTTGCGTTTATAGCAGCCAAATAACTGGAGCCTGCTAACTCAATAATGTTCACGTTGTTTTTTGGAGTTTATTATTATTACTGAAAATTTGAAATTCAAGGAAACATGACATACTATGACAAGCTGTCCGAGGAATTCTTAATTGCTCATTTCTGGTTGCTGACCATTCTAAAAGCTCATCCGTCAGTTTCGCAGCCCCTATTTCTGATCCGTCGGTTTCGCAGCCCCTAATTTCCCTCAACGTGCCGCTGATTGCACGTTTGCTCCAACATTTTAATTTCCTTGGCGACGGGCGCCCTACGACATCGTTAATTAGGACTCAAAAGGTATCAAACCCTCGTCTCAAGATTGCCATGCATGGGTTCCGCACCAAATTTTGAAGGCCAGTAATTAAATTTCACGATCGATTATGGCAACAAGCCAACTAACAGGGCCGCACAAGTGTTTACAAGTCACGAGTGCCCTCACGGGTCTATAAATGGTGAAATAAAGTTATTTTTCGTAGAGTGCATCAAAATATTTGTTATTATTCAATCATCACCATGTCGCGCACTGCCTACTAAGATAATCATCCGTGTTACCTTTAACTATAATCTTCAAGACTTTAAAGCCACTTTAAAAATGCAACTTTATATATTTTTGTTATTTCGTATGAATCAGTCCTACTCAAAAACTGACAGTGCATGTGTACCCATATCATACAGAGTATTAGTTCAGATCTTAAAATGGAACGTCGCGTTTGACAAAACTTGTCTTATACACTAAATGGTAACCAAAATTCATTTCATAATTTTTATTGAATTTAATGACGCGTTAAAACGATATGTTTCGACTGATGTCATACAGTTCCGACAGAAGTTCTCAAAGGGCATTATTAAGAGACACGTTCTCTATTTTTCGCTGACGTTCTCCACGGGCATTTTTGTATTCAAGTTTGGAAGTCCTGCAGTTTTAACGTTAGCGGTGAAGTCAACAAAAACGTAATCTGCGCCTGGAATATCCAAAATTCAGCTCATAAAGTTTTTGCATTCATAACAAACCTGAGATTGATACAGAGTGCCGTCGAGTAGCATTTTTACGTAATTTACGCGTGGTGCAATAACACTTCATAATTTGTGTGTAAACCGATGTGGAAGTACTATTGATTTACAGACAGCTTTACCATTGAAACAAATAGAACTTTGTATCCGAAAGGCACGACGCTTCGCAATTGTCTTGCAATTATACACAGTTCTTCACGTTACGTTCAGCGTACACCGTGATTTGACGCACTAGTTACAGACGTATTGACAAAAGCCGCCAGGCCGCCAGGCACGTGAGTTTATATATAGTAAGCACGTTCACACATCTACAAGTTTTTACTTAATTTGTGAATTTTCGTTTTCCACGAGTAATCCGAAAACAAATTCCCAATTGTCAAACCTGACATGGTTCTTAGTGTTTAAAGGTTTGAAAAAAGACAACACCACAGCAAATCTTGGAAAGATGTAAAAATGGATATATTGAAAGGAAATGAATCAATTTCTGTTACCCAGTCATACCGTGGCGTGGCGCTTGAGGTCCGGTCGGAGATGTAATAATGGGTGTAGGCCCATCATACTTACAAATACACCTGTACAACAAACAAGAACATACATAGCCGGCTTACCTGAAGACGGTCGATCGGAGTATCTCGTGCAGTAGACCCAGGCCGGCCAGACCGCACTCGGCTGGGCTATTGGCGTGATGGCTGGAGACGAGTGCTTGAAGGCACCTCGTGGGCCGAGGTACCGATGAACGTGCTCATCTCTATAGTGCTTCTGTCGACCAAATGTAGGCTTCAAAATTTCGTCGATGGAAAAGTTTGTTAATCTGGGCTCCGCTGGACCGTCCTCGTCTCTACAATCGTTAGCTTCAACGGCCATTTTTGCTTTACTTTTCGATTGACACAGTTCGATGATTTTGCGGTAAAACTATTTCACAAGCAAAGAAGGTGTATTCGAATCCGCCTCACCGACAGTGACGGAGGCGGCGGATGCGATGAATATATGAGGCTAGATTTGATTCATATGTAACACTGACGACCAATTTGGTTAAATGGGAGTGGCTTCGGAAAACACGGCTAACCTTTCAGCCAATCACAGTTGCCCGTTGAAGAGCGTGCAGTGTCAAAGAGAGGTCTTCATTTACTGCTTTTCTCACTACACGCTGACCGAAACTCTATCGCCGCAATCAGCGCGACCGCTACTGCTTTGATCGTCTTGATTGGAGTTGTATTAGCGACGAAAGTGATACGCGCTGTCTCGACTAGTTAGCAACAACCGAGCACATGTCGAAAACAAAAAAGTAAAAGAGTCAGCGGATATCATGCGCTTTATAGAAATTAACGAACAAGAAGGTGGCGGCTAAAAAAAACACATATGTGTTCTACGGTAACTATTGTTTTTGGTCAAGACAATATCAAGATTAAATCAAACATTAAAGGGTTGATCATGATCCTTTGCAGCAAAGGCCAGTGACACAAGAGCAACCTACTTTGATGGTAAACATCAGAGAATCAAATGAATTTGGAAACCAAGCTAGTTGCTCAGACGACAAAAATTTGGCTCAGTTCGTCTGCTCCGTATTGTCCATATCTGGTCATTGAACTCACATAGGGAAAGAGTGCGGATTTACCATTAAATGATAACGGTTGGCAAAAGCTACTGATTTTTTTTTGTTTCCAAGACCATTAACCCAAGTTCAAAAAGTCTGACAGAAAATCGCGGTAACATTGTCTAAGGAAACAATGTCTTTCAGATGCAAAACATGACAAAATACTTTGTGATTCAACAGCCTGTTAAGTCGGCCTTGTTACAACCAGAAAACATGTCCGGGACGGATGTGAGTACATTTGTTCCACTTCCGGTATACACCGTGGTTTTTAGATTAAACAAGAAATAATGTTCTGCCACGTGCGCAGCCCACTTAATTCTGTTTTATCGTTTTTAAATAGGTGAGCACTTGCCGCCATTAGCTAGAACGCGAAACAAGTTATCAAAAGGGACACTTGTAACAAAGGGAGACAATTACCACTTAATAACTGTTAAACTCTTGAAGCGAGTCACGTGGTCCGACCATTTCTTAGTCCGTGCAAGCATACAGACATAAACACACAGTTTTCTTGGAGACAAATGAATCGTTTGCATCAAATATTTTTGTCAATAGTGCATTTATCCGGCCAGTCGTGTGGACAGTTACACAAAGTTATGCTCTCACCCGGCTAGTCCCAACATAGTTAAATGGGCTATAAACCCCTATTCTTAACAGAAACCCAACTTTTGCTATAGACAAATTTCAGCGATGACATTTAGCGAAATTGAAAAAAGGTACATCCGTAGCAAAACAACGGTTCAATAACAAGGTCAAAGCTCGATAGGACCTCATGCCAAGGTCAATGTTCGATAGGCCCTCATGCCAAGGTCAAATACAAAAAGGACAGCATTTTGGACTCGGAGAGCAGCGCAGAGCAGCGCATTATACATTATACTAAAGTTTCTTTTAAATACGACCAGCCGCCGTTCCCTTGATGTGATGCTCCGAAGTCGATCAAATATGAAAGATTTTCTAAGGTACTGAATCATGGAACATGATTTTCCCTGAAACCTCTTTGGGGTCGTGATGAAGTGACGTCATTTCCAGATTCTATTAGTTTATTTACATCTGTCTATAGTTGGTCGTTTCTCCGCCCACTTCCGGGTCTTCCGGGTACTGGTTTACTGGCGATGGTCAATGCCAAGCACTTTTTTCAATTTTTGATGCGATTGTCAGTCCAGCACTCTCAAAACTAGACCGACGCGCCACCCAGTGTCACCTGTATCAATCATATGTATTTTTTATTTTATATGAACTCGCGAAGTATATTTGTTTCCATCAAAGATTTGATATCCAGAGGGTGACGGCATCACCTGTTTCTTGCACAGTGAAACTGACCTACAAACTGACCTACAAACTGACCTACACGGACACGGAGAGATTCTGATCAAAACCGGCGCAAAATATCCAAGTGCTAATCTCTAGAGCGTATTTGAGAAGGCACGAAGATCTGAATCGCATTGAAGCATTATGCGAGGCGGAATAAACTGGGAACCAAATCGTGCCAGATGAGTTGAAATTTTCCAATAAATGTAAAGATTTCTCAGGTTTTACTTGATAGCGGGGTGTGGCTATATAATTTTTAGTCTTACAGATATGGTTTTTATATTTACTGTTGATATTTATTAAGCGTAAAACCCAATACATTTTTGAAATCCTTCCAATGGTTGCAGAGTTGGCTTCCTCACTGAGTCTCAAACAATTGTCTTTATCAACAATACCAATACTCACATTGCCAAATCCCCTTTGAGAACTCAATAACACATTAATTATAAATGCTAACTTGTGCATTTTTGGGGAGAGGGCAGGGGCGGTAATTAACCGACATACTTGAACGTTATGTCTAAATTCTAAAATTACTTTTCAGGCAAACTGAATGTGCCAGCGTGGCGGTACCTGAAGACCAAGTGGTTCAACAAGAATGTCGACGGTCATGCGCCCTACAGATTTGTGAAAAAGTAAAAGCAAAATAGATTCACATTCGCGCAGGAATATCAAAGCAGTGTCAATGACGGAACTGTTGCAGTGTCGTCACCTGGTGACTGGTCTGTTTGTGTGTAGTCGGAGATGATATCAGTGTAATTCTGTTCAACTGCCGCATGTTATTCAAGCTTCACTGTCCCCGCTCGTATCTCTTGTAAAAACCGATGCCGTGGGAAAAATAAGCTAAAAAGTAAGCAACCAATGGTAGTTTACCGTTTGAGGGGCTTTATTATGTCGTCTCAATCTACCGGGTGTTGCGGGAGTTAACAAGTAAAATGAAGAGACGAACAATGAGTCGAGCAGAACAAAAAGGGAACAAATGGACACACAAATCTAGAAACAAACAAAGGAACAAACAAACACATGTACATGGGAGATAATATATATATATAGCTAAACTCTTAAACATGCTTGTTGTGAAACGAGTACCTCAGCTGGTCCTATCGCGTTTCTCTCTGTGATAATAAGCCCGAGCACTCCCGCCAACGAGTGTGTTCATCGTTCAACTCACGAGAGACTAACACAAAGGAACCGACTGGTTAGCCGAAAATTAAAACACCACACTCAACGCCCGAAGGCTAAAAAATCAGTAGTGAGCTAGTTAGTCGACTAAAGTGCCGCCCGTTGAGCCAATATTGGTCTTAATTTTCTTTAATGGAAAACCAACACAGAAATAGATGTAAAAATTCACGCTGGGCACGTTTTGACAACGTAATTCATTTGTTTTGACCGAGCTAAGTCTAATTCACGTACAGGGTGATGTTAACGAGTTTCTCGTTTTCAATGAGAAGTTAAGTCATTCAAACCATCAAATCGGCATTAAACCTGTGCTTTCTGACAAAAAGAGTTTTTGTTTAAGCCACTTATGATTATGAGTTTTATCTCAGCTTGTTCCGTTGTCAAAATGGCGGTGATTTCAGAGTTTCAAAAGAACGTCCAGTTCTTCAGACCAAGCTCACTCCATAAAATTTCAGGTCACGCGTGATCTGAAATTTTACGACTTCGTCCGAAGAAGTAACCAGCTGTCTGCTCTGCACGAGCCCAGTGGTCACTCTTGGCTTAGCTGAATAAGGTAAAGTATAAAAACAAGTTTGTAATGGCGAATGGCCTAAATTGAATCCCTTTTTGACAGGAAGGACGGGTTTAATGCTAGTCAGTGATATTGTAGATCTCATGAATTTTTTCGCAATATTGTTGTAACGTATTGAGCAGTTCCTATTGAGGTAATGTATAGATAAAGTGCATTCCGTCCTGTCTGCACGGCACGACTGAGTTATACGGTCACCATGTCTATCAGCAGGTGAAGATGCCGCTACTTTAGGAGACACGATAACTCATGCGACTCATTCACGTGATCAATACAAACCACTCCATGTAAATATAACACTCATTGATTGGACAACGAATTGATGATTCGATCAATTTATAGTGCATGTATATAACAGTCGCATACGACTATCGAATCGTGCCTAGAGGGCTTCACATTTACTAAACTTTTTGGAAGTTTGTAGAAGCCTGCGTTGTCAACTCTGCGGTTGGATTGTGACGTAGCTGGTTCACCCTGTAAACTGGGATTGGATAGCTTGTACATAGCTAGGTTATGACGACTGATTAACGCCTCGATGTAACACGAATCCAAAGTCGTTTTGTGTTACCTACAAACTAACAAGTTGGGCCCATGTTGTTATTTCCGACTGACAGTACGTGTTAAGTTGATTATCGGAAATTAATTACAAAACTTGCCATGATGCGCGGCCGTCAAAACTACTGAGCTTGGTTTCTGACAAATGGCGCTGTTAGTAAGACACGATTACCTTAATTTATAAAGATAGACTAACAGTGTGGGAAGCATGCAATTTATTGACAACTAGCCTTTCTGCAAAACATAATTACTCACGTTACTTAACAATAGAACCAACAATGACACGGAATTCAAAGGAAATCTCTGACGCTTAACATGAGTAAATCAATTTGCAGTAGCAGTCCAAAGACTCCACCCAGTCATGACGTCATCGTGTAACATGAAGAAGGACTACACCCGTGCCCCAAGTACCAATAATAACTTTAAAAAATTATTTGATCAACATGTCAGCCCTATAAAAGAAAAAGAAGTAGCGTAGTATGTAACTATCTAAAGCTATACTTCTAAAATTGAAATCCGCAAATCAAAGGAAGGCTGCCTGCCGTAATTCGGAAGCCAAAAATATATTCTTTGCAAACGTAGGCCAAAATCGAGTGCGAGGCAGTTTAACAAGCCATAACACGTCATAGGAGTTCCAACGCGGATGTAATAATCATTTCAATTAACCCCTCAACTTTAATAACTAGGAGTACTTCTTCTGACACAAAATCACAATAATCAAAACTCGAAACTGAAATCGATCAGCTGATTAATGAAGGTGGTTAGCAGTAAAAAACGTGTTTCGGTGTTTTCTGCGGTCAAAATTGTGTTTGATTGGAGCACACATGCAGGGTGTAATAGCTGAATGAGAATGGCTCGCTCCGTGACGCATGCACACGTTGTAAGAGGCAGCTGTGCAGTCTGAAAAAAACATTCATCTTTTCTTTGCCGTTATATGTATAACCATGTTAAGTGGCACCTTCCCTAACTTCTGTGCAGTGCTAAAGAAACTTTGGGATTCCCGATACAAAAAAGCGCACACTTCCCAATGAAACCAATTTCATAGTTTTTTTGAAACATTTTTTTCGAAAACCCTTCAATATCTACCGCGGATACCAGCGAAACCTTTTCGCCAATAAAGCACATGAGACGTTGTCTCTTGTTCCGGTTCCGGTTACAGTTATATTTGCAACATCTCATCTGGATGAAAAATCCCGCATTTTTACAAGAGGCGTTTGGTTGGAGCGAAATTAAAACAAATTCTCATGCTACACATTTTGATGACTACCTATGTTTACTAGATTGCACGTGAACACACAGGAGGGACGTGAACACACAGGAGGGACGTGAACACGCGGAAGGACGTAAACACGCGGGAAGAACGTGAACACGCGGGAAGGACGTGAACATGCGGGAAGGACGTGAACACGCGGGAAGGACCTGAACACGCGGGAAGGACGCACATAGATAATCTAGTTTGTTTATGCTGCATTAATTACCTGAAATATTTAGATAGTGTGATGCGTTTCAGAAAAAATAAATAAATTATATTTCTGCACAAAACAGGGTTTAACCCCAGTGTGTTGGGTAGTAATTCGGAAAGACTCCATGACTTGTGTTGATCAGTAGTGAGTGACTGGGTGGTCCAACCGACTGGTTTATTAAATGACAATTGAAGTAAAGTGATGCGGTGTAGCTTTATTGACCTTTGCTTAAACGTTTCTCAGGTTTCACGTGCGTGCTCACTTAGTAAGTGATCACGTGGGTTCAAACACGGCTGTTTAACTCCATTTTTCACACACAAAGGTAAACTATCACGTTATACTAATAAATCAACCTACTCTTTCATCTTGTTATGCACGGCTCATACGCGCTGTGTTGCCTTAAACTTTGGTTTCATAAAAGTTTCATGAAACTGGGAACATGTACAAGTTATCGGGTCAGTTTGTTGAAAATATTGGAGAACTGAAAGACATTTTAATTTACATTTTCATTCTCTGTTTTCTAACAATGGCCGACAACAATCCCCCGATGTCGGTAAAAAGGACATTGTTGATTAAAACGTGCTTGCTTTGTAAGACCAAGCGAGGATACTTAAACGCAGAACTTGCTAAACTGTAAGTGAATAATCTTAGCAACGACCATTTTTAAAACAGGTAGATCGGACAAAGTCCGTCAAAATAACGTAATAGTTGCTTAGCAATAGAGTAGATGCTTAATTAAGGCAACAGTTGTATTAGCTAAATGAGGGCATATTCATAACCAACACAGCCTAATGAGTGCAAAAATATTCCGTATGAAAAGTCAAAGACCCCTAGAACAACCGAAGATTAAACTCCAATGCCCAAAGAATCCCCGCAATAGTCGTGTCATGTTGTCATGATTAAAACACAAATTTGCGTGTCAATATAATCTTTTTGAGACATGGCAATCAGACAATCGGGATCGTCCACCATGGTTTATCAAATGCCGCTTAGCGAAAACAGTTTTAAAAATCGGAGAGGGCTTGACGACGTGTTTATGGAAATAATATGAACAAGCATAATTGTATATTAAATATTAGTTTCAAAAATATGCATGACAACTGAAGAAATGGCTTCCTAATTGAATTGTCAGCTCTTTGCTAATAATCAGGAGTATGTTTTACCACGATGTATGCACGCGTTAACATAAAGTTAAACAACGTTCTAATACTTAGCGCACTGCGCTTCAAGGGAAAGTCAAATATCACTTATGTTGTCTTCTGTCATTTTCAGGATAACGCGCTCTCAATCCTCTTGTGCAGTGAAATGAAAACGAAGTATTTTGTAACACAAGCCTACCATCCCATCAAATTCTTGCTATAATACGCTCACCCATTGTTCATTAAAGTCACCTTTTATACACTCAATTAAGTCTCTTCTGTCGAATGAAGCGATCAGATCACCACTTGGACTTCACTTCATTCGATAACAAACGCGCCTCGCTTGCGTATGTGACGATATCAGCCAACCTTCGTCGCAAACGGAATTCTTGTTGTTTTACCAAAAAAACTCAATAGAAGGAGCTGCAAGCGTGGCTGACTGAGTTCCGTAGTCTCAAGTTAAGGAGACGCCGCTGTTTATCTTTAAATGTTAAATTCTTTACCAACGCGTTAGGGTTCAAACATACGAATGTTACCACGTTCATCCGACTTTGAATTGTTGCTGATGGAAGCAGGTAATTCACGTCTTGCGTACGTGCCTCATTTTCGAATTCGCAATTTTTGGGTTGGTCAACCCCAACAAATAATCTCTCAGATGCGTTTCTCTAGGTCGCTGAACAGGGTTTAGTGTTCTTATTGGCAACGGAAATAAAGAATGTTAAGGAGTATTAGACCTAACAGTGCGAAACGCAAGATCACGACAGCGTTTCCGAGACAACGCCATGCAAAAGTTACAAACCTAGGACTATAATGTTCATATTACTCCCAGTTACAAACGAAGCACGGCACGTGATGACGTTTTCCCGCGAATGTCTTGCGTATATGGAACGCAAACCAGGCCAAAGAAGGGTCATTTAAAGTCAAAATACAATTCCAGAGCCCCCAAATTACCGCGATCTTGTGACATGCAAAAACATGCCTCGAGCTCAAGTTAATCTTGAGAGCCTCTTTCGACGTTTGTTGGAAAGCACCCCCTGGCGGAGATTCGTATGGCTTGTGTGAGGCATTACTTTGGTAACTCGTGAGGTGGAGTTGGGTACTGATGGATATGTGACGCTTCTGGGGATCAATATGACAAACTCGCACAGTACAAAGTTCGTTATATGCTTAGTTTTTTTCAAATTTGAGCCTAAGAATAACTAGATTGTAAAAGGTAGAAGGTCAAGTTGTTTTACTGCCTTCAGTTCTTGAGTCGTATATTTACAGAAAGCTTCTCATAGGTATCGTTTTAAAGAACATACGAGAGCTATTTATTGTGTGCTCCGACAAAATGTACCGAATTTCTGCCAACATGTTTTTGCCGAACGTCTCGATATTGTCGTGAGCTGCACACAGTGGTGAGGCACTGTCAACTTACGGTGTAAAATATCGTAAGTGTAAAATTAAGTGAACAGGTGACCTTGACTTCACCGGCTGTTGAATCACGTGACACGCAGGTACCGTTTTACTTGCAAGCTCACTTTGTCAGACATTTTAAAGTACAAGCACGGTCGAGTATTCTGCTAATACCTACCCCTCAAAATGCATACGCTAACAGGTATATTTTTCAAAGCAGATTTGACCATCTAGTTGTTTATAAATGTGCAACCAATCATTCAGAACTGTTGATATATCAGCGAGGAATTCCATCGATTATTTAGTCGAACACCGAAAACAATATGATCGTTCCAGACACAATTTAGGTTCACACTTAAAATCAGTTGAAACAAAGCACGAATGCTAAGCTACTAGGAGAGGAATATGAAGCCAGATTAACCCGGATGTTCACACTAGCAAGCTTCGAAGACATTCTGAAAATGTTCCGCTCATCTCGTACGGCGGTCCAGAACTCGATATCGTTCCCAAATGCTCACTGTAGAGGGGTTACTTATAACACGCGCCTCGTTTCTTGCCACTCTTACACTCAACATGTTGGTTCTGGGCTCTGATGAGCACAACACATTGCCCGCGTGCGCCATCTTACGGCGTCCAGTTGCACTGTTTAATGCTACTGACTCGAAAAAGTCATTCCGTACCCAAAATACTACATGTGTTTTTTTCGAACATAAAACAATTATGCCCTTTTCAACGACAAGTTTTTTTTCTCAAATTATTATTACAAAATATTGCATGTATATGAAAACATTGCCAAGTAATTAAATTCCTCATTAAAATGGACTTTCTTTCAATGTTTCTACGACCCGTTAGGTGAATAACAATTCGAGACTTATGTCTACATAAATTCAGAACCCTTAAAAGATTCACATACTCCCAGGTGGAACCACTGTTCCTTCAAAGCATCAAAAATCAAGTTACATACTTCCTGTATACAATAAACTCGTGCACAATTACATATTAGTTATCACAGTCTACACTGACAGGACTATATCTGAAAAACGGTACTTAAACAACCAGTAAAAATTTCAGGGAGAACAAATACTACTGATTTAACAGAAATCTTATTTAAATATAATCTTTGCTTGTTAAAAAATTGAAATCAATGTTGACGAAATGCCATCGCAATCATTAAATTTCCACCAATTTATGAAGGTCAACTTGAAAAGGAAACGCGTCAAAGCAAAAGAACTTCGCCAAGATTATAAATCATGGAATTTTTTGTCACTTTTACGGAGAAGTTTTATTTTCAACTCGTTTTGTATACCTTGAAATTATAATATCGCAGATGACTGAACATGGTACGTATTTGATATTGTAATTTCGCCTAAGATAACGTTCTGACAGAAAATCTACACCCGATGTTACTATGTATCAAATAACCCAACTTCGTCAAATTTAGCATTTTTGTATCACGACACACTCACTAGCGCTACTGGCTAATACTGCGCGTTGTTCTCGAAGACTGGTGTTAGCGACATGCCAGGGGCGGATCCAAGATTTATTCAAAGGGGGCGAGGGTCAGATCAAGGATGTTTTTTAAAAAGGGGTCTAAGTCAACAATTTGAAAATTCTAGATTTGATATCACTAAAATCAATGAGGGGGGGGGGTCGGGCCCGATGATCTCCCCCTGGAACTGCCTATGCATGCGTGCTGTACTCTTTACTTAGGTATTTACAAATAATTAATTAAAAATAAATTAGTGAGACTTATTATAACCGGGTTGTCCTTCGGAGATGAAATAATTTCGCGACATTACTTTGTCAACAGATGTCGCTAAAATCAATAAAATCTTGGCGACGGCGGGTGTCAGTCAGACTCTCCGTACATGCTAGGCCACTGTTACCGTAGACTGCAAGATTGTCTGCTTTTTATGTAAGCATTAATTCCGAATCGAATACATTAGAATCAAAATTACATTCCGACCAGACAACCCACCCGCTGTTTAAACGCCTAGATTACGATCGGAGCTGTTACACCTCATAACCACAGCGGTCGAAAGACGATGCGTTCCGTAGAGCCAGACATTAGTCACGCACTCGTAACGAGATCTCGGCTTATGGAACCGAGAGACAGAATGCTATTTCATGATAATTCGTGCATACCGTGGCGTAAATCGACAACCATGCTCACCGACACTCACTTCAGTGGCCGCCATTTTTCTAGATCTCGAGCACACGTGCTCGGGAAACACTCCGGCGGCACTTTTCACTCGCGTGATTTTGTCTGGTCTTGCGTGATCTTGAGTCAGTCTGGCGAGATCCTCAGGTCTACAGAAGACACACTAGCGCTGCCCCCGGCACAGTCCCAAGATATATGTATATGCGAAGCACTTATGGTGATAAATCTACGATAATGGAACGTGAACTATGAATTTTATCTCATAATTCAACATTCCAATCTCACCCACAAATCATCTCAGTGGCCGCCATTTTGCACTGGAACCGAGCATGATACTCGTGTAACACTGCCCTTTCAATCGCGTGACTTTGCTGTTTGCGAGCTCCTTGCGACTTTGTAAATTATCGCACCACCATTTCCGATACTACTGAAGATACTGACAAACTGGTCTCACACTGAGCGTTTTCGTCTTTGTAGTAATTCCAATTTGAAGAACTGAGACAATCCTTGGACAAATTTACATTGCCTTTACCCTTAAATAAACGCAAAGCAAGTGATTTAGACTGTTAAACATCTGAGTACTTCTTGTACTTTGCTTCGTCCACTTTTTGTTCAGTGACACTTTCGTTGCCCTGGTTCCTGAAGGGGAGATAACCCACGTAGACAATGGTGGCTGCCATACCAAATTCGCAAAGGCGATAAACGAAGTTATAAATCCACCAAGACCACGGTTCCGGCTCTTGATTCGTCATTATTCCCATTTCGCTCGTCATGTTTGCAATGTTTAAAATGGTTATACACACGAAGAATAAGCAAACGACCAACGTAATCTTTACACTCAATGCCATCTTTGACAGTCTCAATATAACACTAGATTGGCTCCTGGACTGACTCGTGAGAGATGATTGGCTCGTGTAGCTCGACCCGGAAGCATTGAGATCAGCTGATTTAGCATACATGGAGTCCATTCTCATGACGTCACGGTTGCGTTTTTGTGTAGCGCGATAAAGGCGCACAAAAAGAACGAGGTATGAGACAGTGAAAAGAACTCCCCACACAGCGTAGACTATCTGGCAAAACAGAATTAGGAAACGCATTTCAAAAAAGTAGCCTACGACAAAATCTGTCAACAACGAAAGTGTAAAGTTAAACGTTATGATGCCAATGAGAGCAGCCGGACTAAAAATCTTTGGTGACATGTATTTGACACGAAGCGATTTAAGAAGGGCAGTAAACAAGACGTAGAAGGCGGCCGTGAGACACGGGAAGGCAATGCTAATGAAGAAATATGCGACTGCTTGAGGAAAAAGGTTGTTTGAGTTGTAGCCGTCTACAAAGAAAAATATGGCGCGCACCGTTCCCAGGAGTAGCATCATGCCATTCAGTGAGATGAAATAACCACGTGATTTCAAATCCTTACGCCTGACCAATCGGATGATGTTGACGGCAGCTGCAATAGCTAACAAAGCGAATAGAACAGCTACAAGGTAAACGTGAATCTCCCAGGCGGCCTGATACATTGGTTTAGCCACCGCCCAGTTGGGCACGGGTTCAGCGAAGGACTGTCCTGGTTCCGGTTTTGGAAACATTTCCGGTTCTGGCTGTGATGGTTCTCCTGATGGTTCCGGGTGAAGAGTTTCCGGTTCAACGGATGAGAAAAACTCGGGCTCGGAGGACGGAAAGGTCTCTGGCTCGGCGGACGAGAACATTTCTGGTTCAGCAGATGAGAAATACTCTGGTTCTGCAGATGAGAAATGTTCGGGTTCAGCAGATGAAAAGAACTCGGGTTCCGCAGCCCATGTGCCTTGTTCCGACAACGGCTCCGCGGATGAAAATAATTCTGGCTCCGAGACAGGTTCACCAGTTGAGTATATTTCTGGTTCACTCATTGGCTCAAATGTTGTGTACCATTCAGGCTCACTGCTCGATTCTGGCACAGAAAAAGACTCCGGCTCAGAACTTAACATCATTGCTGTGGGCTCGGCCATCTAAACTGTACAGTGCGCACAGCGCATAGTCCTCAGCAAAACAACATGTTGACGATATGGTGGACTACAAGCGACAACGAAGCACAGTTTTATGCCTGTACATTGGTTTCACAATCGATGTATCACTCCTTTGCACGCTGAGTTGGGACTCTTCCTTTTTCACGAGTGTCCTTATCTGAAATCAAACACAACATCACTTATTCGACTTCGAGTGGTGATTTTGCAGTCAGTCAAACAAACCCAATTCTCCAGTCATCAAGAGAGCATCTGAGTAATAACTTCACGTCAATATTTTCGCCGTTTGCGAGTCATTGCCTGTTCATTAATGACGTGCAAACTACAAAACACAAGTACAACTTTGTCAAAATCATTTACTAAAAAACAAACAAACAAATATGTTGATTTCTCTTCTGGCTGACACAAAGACCAGTGAATTGCTGGGAACATATTACGCGTAAGAAGAAAAAGGTTGAATTCTATCAGTGAAAATATTCGCCAGACTTTAGAAGATCAAACCCACACGCAAAAGTGCCTAACATAATGACCCAGGCAGTCAGTGTCACATAACTAGGTGTGACCGTCCGTTGCGATTCGTTAAACAGGGCAACCTCGTAGATAGCGCGAACACTAAGGTGCACTAATGCGAAGCATACTTTAATTGGTTAACACTTTGTTACGAAGGGAACCCTAGAGTGAAGCTTATTTTATCTGATACTGATCAAGTTTGGAAATTACGGAAGTAATTAAGATAATTCCATATTGTGCAAAATAAGGCACATAGGTCTGTCAATAATTGTTTACTTTTGAGCAAAACTCGTTTCCTTAAAGTTAACCTCGTCCACATGCGGGATATAGTACATGTATGTATTCCCGTTATCACTACAGCTGTATACGTTCTGCATTGACCGACGATATGTACTCAAGCACATCAACGTGCATTATATTTTCTCAAAATGCTTCTGTTCCATTCGTGTTATTGCTATTAATGAATTTTTCAACAAAATTCGTTCCATTGCTTATGTATCGACTTTTAAATTAAACGCCGACAGGAGCACTGTTGGCGAGGACCGAGAGTGATCGATGTCGTCGTGTCGTCGTGTCGTCGAAAAGCCATATCCCACAGGAAAGACAACTCTGTCCTCCCAAAAGTGTTTCGCGTGTGAAGTAAACACGCAAAAAGTTACAACTGGTTAGATTTGAAGCATAACTGGTATGGCGAACGTGCCCTGAGGCCCACGGTTTTATTTCACATGTCAACTAGAAGACCCGTGCTGCTGTTCGAAAGACTCACGGTGAGGGATGGAAACAAGTCCATGCTTCGTACTACATGTATGTGGAGCAAACAGTCCAAAATCACTTGGACAGGTTAAGACGTTTTCTGAACAAACAAGGAGACATTATAAGATGTCTTAACTCTTGTTGTTGGAAATGTCAACGGTGTTTGTTTAATAAAATGACGCTAATTTGTGTTCCTACAATATTTTGTTATTATTTATGAGACCCATGGTCGAAGTAAATCTTTCAAACAATGAAGCAACCCCTCGTGTTTGTTTGGATGTGGATAATCTAGCACACGCATGGTCATTTATCTGACAAAAGGAACGTGTATACAGTGTTCAGCAATCGCCAATAAGAATGGACTAATTATGTATGAAAATAGGAGGCCACCTTCAGATTGGTGAGAGAGCCACTCAATAGGGGTCGCAAGCAATGATTGTAGATGTTTTGTTTTCATAATGTTTAGAGCACACCCAGGAAACGCCCAGATTGCATTTTTAGGTTAAGTGTGGATGCCATGAATATTCACTGCCCATATGAGTTTTGTTCCGATTGTTTTTAATACATGTATCGCATAATTTAAAAATATTTATTAAGACCGGAAGCGCAAAAGAATCAATTGTCAAAATTTAAAACAAATCAGGCGACAAAAGACGTCAACTTTCTGTCGGAATAAAACAAACTTAGTTTGGCTACTATCGAGCATTAATACTAGAACATATCTGACAAATTTGACTCGAATATTGTCGATAAAAATGCATATGAATGCCACTGAATTTCCCGTTCAGTTATGTTTGATGGTCAATTACTCGATATTTGAGCCACACTCTCTTTGATGAAGTTATCCCACAATTCTCCTTTAGCAAGCATTAAATTTAAAGTCAATATCGTAGCATTTTGTACGGGGGTATTACATGAAATATATGTGCAATTTCTGATAATAGGCCCCAACGGAAGCATTTCGGAAAGACCTGAAATTTTCGACTCCCGGGATGTACATGTACTTCAAAATAGGTAGGAGCTATAAACCGAAAAATAATGTGCCAACGACGTCACCACGGAATGGTGAGCGATATGTGCCGTCTTTAGTTTAGAAAGGTATAAATTGAACGGTTAGGTAAATTAAATGAGCAAAAATGCGGAAATAAAACGATATTGTTTTTAGTAAAGCTTTATTTTTGTTCGCCTGACACCTGCTCACTTTAGGGACACTTTAAACTTTAAATTGTGGGCCTTGGGTCATTACTCGGAAATTTTCCGAGTACAGGTCTATGAGAATAAATCGATGGATAAGGAATCTGGTATGAAACTCTTTAGAAGGGAATTTTGCCAGCAAAACGCCTTTTCGAAGGGCAATTGGTCGTGAAAAAATCACTCTTCTGAACTTCTGAATTGTGTGTCATGTATACAGGGTGTGCTCACCGTCTATGGTAGAACACCCCACCCCCGGGCACTGAACAGGTATCTTCAAAAAGAATTTTTCAGTGGATGGAAGCAATCTTTTGTTCAGCTGCTGATTAGAGGTGTGGCCATGATGGCCGACGCACCATAGGGGGGCTGAGGGGGCTATAGCCCCTCACTTTCTCAGTGCTGCGCCGCCCATGTGATGGAATCTGATTCTGTGGAATGAAGTTTAGTCGCTGTGTGTGGACAAAGATACCATATCCTGAGATGGCCGTCCTAGTGTAATTTGTCTAGTCGCACATTTGGAACAGCGTCACCTATTGGGTGGAGCTCAAGTTGTATTCGGAGATCCTCAAGCCAGGCCTGAGCCTGTGGTGAAGATTGTAATTACCTTGGATAAAAACAAGATTTCTAGACATAAAATCAAGTTTGAGGAATTATAATTTATAAATTACTTGAGGAAAACACTGAATTTTGAAACAAAGTATTTTGTAAGCACCAGAGGACACACTGGCATTACAGTCATCCATGTCATTATGCTGTATTTGAGCCACTTGTAACGCTGTGACATATTTAGTTCATAAGTCAGACATCTTAGGTAACTACAAAATCCTTGGTGTGGAGCGGTAGGCTATGCGAGTGAGGAGTTAAGGGTTGCTGATCCGGGGATTTGTCCTGGTTGGAATGGAGTTGAGGAACTCGTAGCAGGAATATTTAGGGGCGCGTACGGGGAGTCAAACGTTCCTGTCGATGTCAAGACTATAGCAAACATCACCGATGAGAACATGTAGTGAATATTTATTACTCAACACTCAACACGTGTAGGTGGAGGGTCGCCACAACAGAGAGCATGTAGTGAAGACTAATTACTGAACACTCAACACGTGTAGGTAGAGGGACGTAACTCCAGTCTCATGCCAAGGGAAATTGCTTCCTCATAAAAATCCGACAGATACGCCATGCTCTCGTTACTGAAGCACAGTACTTTGCAGACGTTCGGCCGCAATGAATGTAACATTACACTTGCCCCATTGCAGACTTGTTGCTTATCTTCCCCGTTATTTCGGAAAATCAAGGCGAAATATCGGTATAGACATAACTTACGTGTGTAATGTGGAGAGAACAGTGTACAACTGCGCCGATGAGTAAATTGAGAAAGCCGAGATTTTCTCACTTACTATTTCTCAGCGTGTTCGGTAAACTGTGCCAAAGCAGGTGCAATCTATCCGATTTTAAATCCTTGACGGAAAACACTTACAATTTAATAAGTACTTTTTGATCTCCTTAGTTGTAATAGCGGACAGCAGTCTAATTCGTAATAGTGCACACCTAAAGATCTGGCGTTTCGTGACGAACTTTCGCTTTGAACGTAGGCCTACTACGCTAATTTTCCCAGCCAAAACTACATTTAAAACATCCAAGTGCTCGGGTGGATCCAGTCAGTACAGGGGGGATTCGAACACCTCATAAGTTATGACGGAACCTGACGCGCAGGACTGATTAGCTTAGACACACTCATGTCAACACATTTTTGGTACTTTTAACAATTGAAATCAGACAGTCGGAGGTTATCTGACTAGAACCTACCCATACTGGCAAAGACAGTCGTCACCCCCGGGTCGCCACCAAACTGAGCCAGCTCTTTATAGACCCTCCAATGTAAATCACACGATCCTGGTCCACTGCGGTAAAATCCCCGTTGTAAAAATACCCACTTGTCTAGGGCCTGTTTAACGAATACTTATTAAAGTACCATCACTGCCTGATGTGAGTTGACGATAAATATAACCGAGCCACAATGCGAAACCAGCGCCGTAAGCTCCTGAAGGGTGAGACTATGTACATGCACACTCACCGCTGTTGAGTTAGACCCGGCAGGCAATGCGATCAATTTTAGCGATTAGAAAGAGGCGATTTTATTCACTCGTTTGAGTTCACGCACTACAGGTTGATTTCAATTCTGTTTTATGTTAGAGCTCAATGAAATTCATTGCAATGTACCAAGGAGGACACAAACATCGCTGTTCTTACAAGCAGGGTGTTCAATGGTTGGTGCGCAGCCTAACAATATTCTGAATAAATTGAAGCGAAAGGCAGCGTATTTAGTAAACTATCGTAAAGGTGGATAGATGATAGAAAATAGTTTGTCTTGTGTAAACATTTTTAAAATGATGCGATGATGTGCAGAACATTACCATCAAAAAGAAAACTTAAGTCAGCTGTTTGAGCAATGGTTGGGAAAGCATATTGTGTTAACTCTAATGTCACACGATGACAGCTGAAATGAATCTTTCAATAATTTCCACAGCGTCACGTGATGTTATACATGTAGCTATGAATGAATGAATGAATGAATCTTTTTTTAAGTATTGTGCTTCGACGAGGTTTACGATACTGTAACAATTAAACAAATTGATTTATGACAACATGAAAGAATATGGAAAAATCTGTGTGTGTACATTATTGCAGCGATTACATAATAATTAATTAATCACGAAATCGAAAGAAACATGGACGAATATGAAAGGAACTATGAGGTTTGCCACTCAAATAACCGCAACTGGAGTTACCAAACAATAGAGTGCAAATATAATTTCCGGATTGAAAAAGCATCCCGGAGATATTTAGCTAAAGAACGTATGGTACTTTCATTAGAAAACATGAGACATAAAGCTTCACTGTTCAAGAATAATTTGGGGTCCAGGATAAATGTAGGGTGAAAAGCATCAAACACTTTTTCTCTATTATTGCACGGTCACATACACAGGTTCAAAATGAGTCGGCCGCAGAACACTATTATTTTTTGTTTATTACTGTCAGTGTTGCTTCGCTCTTACTCCTGCTACATACTGGTGTTGTCGTAGCACTTTTAAATTCACACACAAATAGCATAATCCTCATTATTAAGAAGGGGTTATGTAGGCGAGGCGGTTGCGGTATCGGTTCACGCACGTAGAATTGCCGATTTCATGATTCACAACCATACTGTATCTCCAGTTTCATGGTCTGCTACAGATATTTGTAACTCTCCGGCCATCGGTGATTCACGGCAGTATTTGTTCGAGTTTCTCGAATAACGGCACATATTTGTTCCTCTCTCCGCAGTGCCGGATTAAGAGATTTAAAAGGTTTCTTAGGTCTCCTAAGATATGAAATGTCTGCCGTCACAATGCTACACACCTCGTCGCCACAATTGTAGAGTTGTCCCGGCGCTTTCAAGGGCCTGTCAACAGCATCATGGAGGTACCTCCGCACAATGACAGTTTTGAAATTGGCATTACGCGGACATACACTTAAACACTAATTTGTCTTTGAAGTCGCCAAGAGAATTTCTTGCCAATTCGAAGTTTAAGTACAGAAATTCGGAAAAAACGTCGATATAAAGCGTTCAAATTTTCGTTCGCAAGATTGGCCCGACACTTAAGTTTCGTTATATTGTGACACTCGTCTATTGTTGAGAGATGATCTGGAGTAAAACATGTAGACTGTCATGGTTAGGAAAGATTCGACACTTATCGTGTGTTCACTGCAGTTGGTTTAGAATTTTTGTTTTGCTGGTGAGTATTCGCGACGAAATGCCACTTTAAATCACGGCTTGCGCTGTTCTTCGTCTACAAAGACGTTTCAACGCTACGTGCGCTATTATAGCGCTATTCATTTTCCTTGTTCGAAAAACAATCAATCCGCGTAACGTGCATGCTACGACAGTGTTCCGTAGACACAAGACCGTCACTGGCTAAACGCTAAGTCACCCAAGTCCATTAGAAGCACTTAATCAAGCGAAAGTCTACGGAACCCAGACTGGTATTTTACCCTACATTTCCAAAATGGCAATTAAACTTTTCATCCGGTTTCTTTTATCAGCTGAAACTCAGATAGGCTGAAATAACCAACGAAACAGATGTTTTAATTTCCAAGTCAGAGCTTCCGTCTACGGTAAGAACAGTCATACAGGCGTGCTGAAAATTTAAATAGTATCTTATTTATAATTTGCTTTTGTTTTCTGGAATTACGCTTTCATAGTTACGAGTGCAAGCAAAAGCTAGTAAATAAAATCAACTATCTTGAGGGAAACAGCTACTAATCGTCTGGATGACAGGGTTAAAAAAGCCACATTAATTATCCATAAAAGTCATGTGCGCTTAGCACCACCTATACGAAACCTTTGTATTTGCTTAGTGCCAACGAAAGACTCAGTGTGCAAAAATTTCTAGCCAACTGCCGCACTTACCTTGGGTTAAATTTAAACAAATGCGTTCCACTGAGCTATGCTACTCACGTGAGCAATCTGCTGAGAAAGTCGGTGAAATGATTACCAAACCTATCAATCAGTTAATGTGAATCGAAAAGAGAAACAATCGATACCTAATTAATTAATTTCTAACGGACCACTGGGTTCAATGGCGTTCTGATCAATTCCGTGAGAATGGTTTGTTTATCTCTAAACAGAGACGGTTCACCGTTCATTCTTAATGGTATTGATATTCAATTGGTGACACAGTGACATTTGGTTGTTAAGTTTACGATAAATTCGTTTGATTGATTTTTGGCCGCACAAGAGAATTTTGTTCGGTAATTCAAAATGGCCAATTAGCACGCGCGCAGGCGTCCTGCACATTCGGATATACCGAGGTGTAACCAGGGATTCATGGTCTTGCCTGGTGCTATTTAGACAACTTATTTAATTGTAGGCAATTATTTAAGTATGATTATAATCGGAAATCAGTTTCATTCTGTCTGCTTTAGCGGTTTTGCATGATAGATGTTCGTGTGAGTTTCTGTTTGGAAACGTAACTACGCGAGGTTTTCTTCATTTATGGTAACACTTCGTGTGAGCCCTGAAACGGTCTGGTAAAAGATAACAGTTCTCTTAGTTTAGCTCATGTAGAAATCATTGTAAGGGCGGCACAGGGATGTTCTCACGGCATTTATTATAGAGTAATTGTAACGATGATAGGAGCCCAGCTTTTAGTATACAAAACAAGGCATGCCTTTCTGTTTCTGTCAATCAAACTGGTCGTTTATTGCCTAACCCCTTTGCAGTAAATGTGTCCATACGTTGAGCTGAAACATGACTGTCACTAAACAACAAACCATTCCGTGCTTTTCACGCTCAAGAACCTATTGAACTTGTGACTGCAAACATTTCATTTAAAATCTGGTCATACTTACTTCCAAACCAAATCCACGTGACACAACCAGTTGAAGTATCAGCGTAATATACAGTATTCTACTTGTCAGTTAAGTTGTCGACGCTGAAAATCGGCTTTTTTATTTGGTGAAAGATTTCAGACCTTGCGAATGGCAGACAAAACAATTCTGGCAGATCAAAGACACGTATATGCCACGTCACTACATCTGGCTAACGCTAGGGTCAGATTTTCCTTTACTAAACTCGAAGGGCAAAAACTCGCGTTATGACAAATTGATCGCAATGACATAGTGAGCGTAAAGGACACCACATGGCCAGCAAGGATGGGTCAGTAGAGAATAAAAGAGTCGCCCGGGGAGGTAGTCAGCTCTGCATCTCGTAGAAATGAAACCATCTAACTTAAAGGTAAGCATATGGCTACGTATTATCTACTTACGCGTACTTGATTCAGAATCTTAACTCATTCGTTTGCGTATTATTTTCAACATGTCAGATTGTCTCTTATTTCTCTCGTCTTCTGTAATTTTTCCACGACAATTATTACTTGGCGGAATTCTTCGAATTCCGACAAGTATGTTGTTTCAATTGCTGCTCACTAATTTCATAGAATTGTTTTATCTTGCTTTTATTAAACATTATGAAATGTTGGAAACCTTAAAAAATCAGATGGGAGCTAGTCTATGGTATAAATCTGGCCACATGACCTTTTTTTCGAAATGTTCACCAGATTCCAATTCTAACAAAAGCTGGATGCGAGACACACTAAATGGAGAATGCCGACGCGCCACCGAACACGTTCCCATGCAGACGAATGCGCCACGTTACCCGGCTCAGTGGAGTTAACAGTTAACGAGAGTTGAGAAAAAGAGAATTGAGAATGACGTTATCTGTGACTCTTAAGAATTGCTAAGCTGAAGCCATGATTCTTAACTGTTTTTTTTTTTTTTAACCAAATACTCATTGTTGTTGTGATTTAAGTTCGCGCATATACAGGTATGAAACACCTCCGAGCCTTTGGGGATAATTTGAGACTACGGAAACACCCGAAGTGTTCCGAATGCTGAAAACGAATCGGAATATAAAGTGTCGACTCATATTTTGAAATATTTATTAAACAGTTTTGTACCCACTTAGTTGAAATGTTTGAGGCTAAGCCAATGTTTGTCCAATTCACGTTCAATATCAAATTGACCTCTCTATAGTTTGTCAAAACCAGTGGCGGATCTAGGATATCACAAGGGGGGGGGGGCCAACATGTTGTCTGAAAACATTTGTGCAAAGCACAATTAGATGCGCATGGCACCGCATGGGGGGAGGTCCAGGAAAATTTTTCTGTTTTTTCCTCTAAAAATCAAGCATTTTCCTTGATTCCTGAAGTATTATCCAAGAAAAAAAGGCAAAGAAAAAGAAAAGAAAAAAAAAAAAAAAAAAAACACG
>NMRA01000300.1:170244-224021 GCA_002633005.1 Phoronis australis | reverse complement strand
CCATACATCTGTGGACACTTCGGTGGTATGTGTATTACCTTGGAAACTTGTTACACTTCAGTGACGATGTTGTTTGTTTAGATTTTTGTTTTGACATGGGTTTTAAAACATCAAGTCAAGAAATAAGGCGTCGTTATGTTATTTACTATGAAGTTGGCCTGCCAACGCAGGCTGAATATGCCTTTAACTAACTGCTGATAGTTGATTTAAAAATGTGAGTGATTTATGAGAGCTGGAAAGCATAGTAAAAAATATCCAAAATGGATTGCATATTCATTAGGCATCTTGGCTGTTTTATGGGGGCATACAAGGCAGGTTTACTGGACTTCAGGCAGGAATTCCATCTCTTGCAGGTTTGGAACCCGTACCCCTCTTGCCTCCAGTTTCATTCACAACAACCCACCCCAATGTGCTACCCATTTCAGATACCATCGGGCACGGATGCTTGTGGTCCAGTGAATCCAAGTAGAGACTCCACTGTTGCCTAAAACTACTACGTTTTTGGGAGTTTTCTACGTTGAATTCTCAATGATTGAAAATAAGTAGGGATCTTTTCATGCAATGCACCTAATTTAAGGACTAAGTCCCTAAGTGTTTTGACTGAATTAAGAGCTCAGTTTTTAGTTATATTATTATAAAACATCATAAGTCAAAAGAGGAGTTCATAATATAATAAAGATAAAATGATGGAAAAATATAAAAACTGTGAGCAAAGAACAAAAAAATGCCTAAAAGATTTACCAACTCAGTTGAGTACAGGCAGAGCCAGGGTGGCAGGTTAAAGGGGTCTGGACCCCCCATTTTCCTTGATTGTAGTGATATCAATGCTAGAATTTTCAAATTGTTGACTTGGGCCACATTTCTTAAAAAATCATTATCGGACCCCCTCCCCCTTTAAAAAATCCTGGATATGACCCTGTTGGGTCGATATTTGGGACAGTTTCATGTAAATGGGCACAGACACAACTGCTTGAATCTAGAACGTCTTTAAGATGTGAATTTTTGAAAGAAAGATCTACTAATTTCTCCATTTTATGTTAAAACAAAGTTTGTGTGTTAAAAGCTTACATAATTAATTGTTATTAATTAATTGATATTAACACCAGGAATATTGGTGGAAGAAAGCTATCTCTGCCCCCAACCTTTCAATTGGTTGAGGGGCACCCCCCCCGCTCCTATCTCTTCTTCAGCAGATCCATTTGATGTTTATTACATTCCTGACCCCCCTGGACAAAATCCTACAGGTTCGGTACATGCACATTCTTCAATAACCTACTTTCATCTGCTCAGCTCTTATTACTGAGTCTCCCTCTTGCTTATGATTTATTTCTCGTAATTTATATTACCTTTGCTGCCCAAATTTTTTCTTGGTTTACTCTATATTTTGCCTATGTGTATTTTTCCATTACAATGCTCGTGTTTTTTGTTTTCAATATTTTAAACAAAAACACTTCATTGACAATTTTGAATTTGACAAACTAAGATCGGCCATAGTGAATGCCTTGCGTACTTCGTCGGCCCACACACACTCGCTAGGTGTCGCCACGGTCCATGACACAATAATGGCGGCGGCCTTGGTGAATAGTCTTGTTAGCGTCTTTGTTGCCACTGCGTTTAGCGCATGATGGAAATCCGCAAGATATAGGTTCTGTTCTCTCGCATGTCATGAAAGATGGACCGGATCCGCCGAGAGTGTTTGCCCCACGCTCGCTTAATGCCGCTGAAAAGAACTCTTCGTAAATGGACAAGAAAATCTAAGTCTCGCTTAGACTGTGAAGAAATGCCAGAGTTATTTGTACGGTAGACACTATAACATGGTTACCGATCCGACCAAGTTACCGCCAATGTTCGATCTTAAAAAGGGGCATTTCAGCTACGACAGCAGCACGTCTGCGGAAAGTAAACTACAGGGAAACGCCGACAGCTTATCCTAGCACTACGACAGGAAACTACCGACGAAACCGATTTCGCTCATGTGTGCATGATGAAACAACTTTTAAGTTTTAAAAAACGTCACCGATACGGATCTCGAAGATCCATCAGGAAACTGTACGAATTGAAAAGAGCTGGTGTAAGACGCTGTCACGAGGGAATGGTCCAAAAACAGTGACTCTGCCCTCGCACCAATCTATAGCCTTCTAAATGCTCTGGCTAGGATGTCTCATTTGGGGAATCCGAGTTATTGATCCCCAGTTTTTTGTGAACAGTTGTTGGAGGACTGAGTTGCATGTTGGTCACTTGGGGGTAGCGAAGATGAAATCGCTCGTTTGCTCTTATGTCTGGTGTCCGGGCATTGACCACGCGATGGAAACTTTAGAAAAATCTTGCCAAGGATGTCAGGCTCGTATGCCAAGCGAGGTGGGAATTTCCTTCCAAGCCATGGCAGAAACTCCACATAGACTACGCTGGCGAATTCATGGGTAGTATGTTTCTGATACTCATTGACACATATAACTTAATGTGAAATTTGTGCGCCATTTCTGTGAGATTTATGTTAAGCGTGCTTTAACTGATATCCAGTGTGCTCGATTCGGATTCGGAGCCCTCAATCAGGCGCGAACGCTTTGCCTTTTCATGTGCAATATTTTGAATTTGAGACATTAAGTGTCAGTGTAACAATGCGGAAATACTTTCCACGTGGTGGTGTTTGTGGCCGAAAGACAATGCAACGGATGTAATAGTATCAGATCATCAGAAGTCTGCAACACCAATTAAACACAATTATAACTTATAATTGATGGACAACCTGCCACAAAATCTCACGCAAAGTTTAGAATTTGTCTCACAACAGTGTCGGCGAAGCCCGGATTTCGCTTTAGACGGTCCGGCGATGACTGAAGTCTTTGAGCAGTGAATTCCTCATTTGCACTAGAACGATGCAACCAGGATGCTCACCTTCCTGGATTTTGTTCCCCAGACGCAAGCAACTCGCGCAAGATAGCCCCATGCATTACAAGCGAGGCATGTGATCACACTAGGTTTTCTCGCGGCAAGTGTCTTGAGTCTGCGAAACACATTAATTTTTTAGTCTCTTACAGTCATGCAGGCTACCGTCGAAAATGTTTGGACTCAAATTCTCTAAAATAAAAACTTCGTTTGACATAAGGTCAGTATAATTTCACCCTTGCTTACAATGGTGTGACGACTTGCATGCAATATACAATATACATAGATGTAATACATGTAACGAACAGCGAGTTATACAATATACACGGCCTATACGTATCGCACAATTTGAATTGAAGACGACGGATTCTTTTCTGCTCCAGTATAAATTGATTGGAATCGTATCGGAATGAACGATAAATAATTTTACATTTACTTTTTTCTCTAGGTGACGTCATTCATAGAGGACTGAATGTATTCTGTGTCCGCAAACACATCTCTCCTTCTGTTTTCAATCTTTGCACAAAGCGGTTCGCCAACATTGAAGCATGTCTGAGGGAGAATAAAGAAAAAAAGAAAAAACGCCAGAAACTGAGCCTACAAGAAGAAAACACGGCTCCCTTTAAATTTGTTCCATTTACCGTTGCATTCACACGGCAAATCTGCTATCAAGCACAACCGCACTGCGTGACAACCATGTCCACGAGCCTTTTCAAGCAGTGAAAACCAGCGTTATCTCTTGTTATCACGGTAATCGGTTTATATTCCAACGGCGAACACCGTGCCGCTGGAATATCCTGGGTTTTATGAAGCCCGTGGTACGCCTTGTACACTCCTTTCACAAAAGCGTGCTTCGTCGTGTTCAAAAGTGGAGCGGTCATGGGGTATGCACATTCGCCAGAACAGAAGTTGGCCTTGTAGGACTTTGGATATAGAATATAGGTCTCCAAACCCATACTCATCAAATCAATCTCCCAGATCACGTGTTGGCATTTTCCGATGGCAGCCGTGTCTTTATCTTGACGTAAATGTCTTTTGCGGGAGCCAGTGCTGATAGCTTTCGGTCGGAAACGTCGAAGATCGGCATTCTCCAGCCGTTTTGTTATCAGTTCTTTCAGCACCTCATACTCCTCTTCTTTAAATTCTGAGAAGAAGAATAAAGCAGGACCTTTCATGGCGTCGTTACTGGTGTACAGAAGCTTGCGTAAATGACACCTGTTTCCGCCATTTCCACTGAGGTGCACAAATCGGTTGACGCTGCCTACAAAGTCGCAAACCAAACAAGAACGAAACGGGGGTCTTGTGCGACACTCCCCTAACCTGGATTTCTTCCCGTTCTCTTCTGTCGAGGTGAACATATTGATAACCAGTTCACCCAAACAGTGTCGACTATGATGTCGAAACATGAGAACCAACTGAACTTGATGGAAATACCTTGGCACTTGCGCCACCTGGTAGCTAAGTATTTCTCCTCGTGTGTCTTCACCTGAAACTAGGCAAACCACATTTTCAATGTAGAGAGAAAATATTTAGTATAGTCACATGTTCATAAGAAATTAAAAGTTATACTTTAAAAAGACAACGAACTCAGTCTGTAACAGGCTTGCAAGTCACTTGTTCAGTAGGATCCTTGAAAAATGTCAAAATTGGACCAACTTTGGAACACCATATTTCACAAATGGCTGACCGGATATTTATGAAACTTTCAGATTATATGCCTTGTCACATGACCTGGAATGTGTTACGACACGACTGATTAATAATATTGAGTACGTAATTTTTGATATTACATGGGCAAATCACAAAGTAGTGCAGAGTAAAAATAAATACATCTAGACCTAATTCATGCGGCGGACATTAAAATCCAAAGCGAGGCTCACTGCGATAAACAAAGCGAAAGTTGACATTGCGTGAGTTAAAAGGCCTGTCTTTCGAGTCCAACCTGGATATTAAAACTTAAAAATGTGTCGATAATTAACAACAGAGACGTAGAAAAATATATTAGAGAACAAGTCAATGAACCAAAGAGTTGTCTGACGAAAGGGTATAGTTTTTTTTCGGAAAACTAGGTTTGAAACACAAAAAGTAAATATGACCCAATTGCGGCGATCGTAGTATTACGGATAAGGTATTGTGGTGAATTCAGGGATGCATTTCTTCTTGTAAATAGTTGATAATACTTTCTACAAGAAGCAGGTCATCTCGTATTGTTGACGAGTTGAAGATATATTCGACAGTGGTGGCTCACCACATTTTGCTGTGATGTGCAATTAGTCACATCTGGTTAAATTTGTTGATCAAGCATAGACTACACGTAGGTCCTGGTGAGGTAGGGACTACCGGGACTAACAGTTGATTTGTTATTGATCTGAAAGAATAATTGATGTTATTAAATATATTTTTATCAAAATAAATAACTAGGCTCGTAATTGAAAATATTATTTGACTATCAATTCTGCTTTCTTCAGTTGGTTTCAGTAATTCTTACATCTACACTGTATTTCATGTGTTAGGTTATATCAATCTGGACCAATTTGAATTTTCATATTAAAACACCTAATTCGTTCGTCCAAAGCCTATTATCGTTTTAGAGCTCAATTTCAGTTAACCGGACAGAGCAAGCATAGTTATCATGTTTCTTCTGGGGCCTCGTTCATCCGAGGGGAAAATGAGGTGCCTGTACCTTCTGAGGGGGACGGGGAATTTTTTGACGAGAGAGGGGAAAATCTACCTCCCGATCATCATAAGGTAGCACCCCCGCACTGTTGCAAGCTCTCATAGGCTCTGTAGGCCATAGTCCCAGCTCTCCTATATTTCACCTCCGTGGCCACTTTCTGGGGTCAACGGGAGCTTTGCATTAAACCCATCTACAGATGTTCAAAAGTCAATTTCAAAAAAGTTCTCAAGAATACACTTGCACGTTTAGTTAGAATTTTAATTTAGAAGTTGGAAAAATATAACCTCAACTAATGTGTTTGCCATCAGGTGTCAGTGCAAAATGATCCAAACAACCAATCAAATGCAAGAAAAATATTGTGTCCATACCTTTCCCCTTCAAAATTCGTCTGCTTGGCATGAAAACATTCATCAGAGGACAGTCAGCTGATGTTATCCTACAGGCTTGGCTAGCTTGTTTACTACTACTGACTACATTGGATAGTATCAATTCTTGGATGGGTGTGCAAGTAATAGGAAATTATCAAGGACCAAGGCTCAAAAACCAGCAGGCAGCAGTTAGGAATTGAGGAAAGCCAAATCAAGTGGCCACGAGTGTCATCGTTATGAAACAATTCTTGGCACATTTATTTCATGAATCATTTTGTGTTTCGCAAAGAACAGTTTTGGGACAGCTAGGACTCTGCTTAAACCATGAATTATTGAACGAGTGTGCGAGTTCACAATAGACTGGCAAGATGTCTGCCCTTTGTAGCATTCATGTGTAAGATTCTGCTCAAATTTCTGAGCTGGAATTTTCAGATATTACCTGGGCTATTGCAAACAAACGTATCACCATTGAGTGCAAGTGTATCATTGCTGATAAGTTTTTAAATTTTTGTGAAAAAACAGCTCTTGTCATGCACCCACCAAGGGGTGGGGGTGGGGGGCTCGGGGGCTTGAACTAGCTCCCCCATTTGGTAAAGTGTGTAAAAAGGTCAGCCTCACAGAAACAATAAAACTCCGAAACATTAAAAAACGAGACAAAAGTTCACTAAAAAGGCAGGAACTACCAAAATTCGGCGAACGCACAATTTGTACCTCTGAAGTACCCCGTGAATCTTAATAAATGTACACATTCTTAAAAACTGGAGCCCTCCATTTTTGGGCTTGGTGAGCGCATGCTTCTATCACAAGCCGTGTTACAGACACTTAACAGATATAACAAAAATTGATTGAAAGAGCTCTTAAAAAAGAAGAAGAGACCAAGCTGATGATGGAAATAATGTTGAGTCCACGAGAAAATTAAAGAGATTGTGAATGTCAATTACATGTACATTTAACAGTGAAATATACCGTATGTCTTGCCACCACAATGAACCATTTGCCACAAATGAAATTTCATCACAGGGGAACTTCACAAACAAAAGAAAAGCTGAAAACCTATCCCAGATCTAAACATTCAAATGTAAGTAGGCCTACCTATTCTTAAGATGTCATTTATGGTAAATAATCTTTAGTTTAGGTCACACTTACAAAAAATGTTTTGCTTGATAAATTTGTAGTAATAGTCATCTCAATCTCAAATGTACTGGCAGTAGTTTTTACCTACATGTACATGTCAGTGGTCAGCACTGCTTTTTATGAATTTGTAAGCCTATTTTGAGACCCTTTTATGTAAAATCATGAGCAGTGCTTGGAATTTGAGACATATAAAAATGGAAATAGTGCCTGTGTTCTGTAATTCATTTATCTTGAAAATTCAAATGTTGCACAGATTTCAGTATCTCGCAATTTGAAAAGATTGTTGAATTGGAGTTTTTAGCGAAGGAAAATGTTTACTCATCCAATTATGTGCTATTTAAAACAGGAAGTCAAATGAAATTTTGGCTCTATGGCAAAGAAGACGCTTTTCAATTTCAATCAAAAACTATTGCCAACATGACCATTCCTCTATTTTCAAAGGCTGAACTACTGTATTAAGGATGATAAAAATGTTTCTAAGTTTTAAATTGTTTGAAGGCAGCTGCACAGTGCAATCAATGCTAGTAATGATGCTCATTTCTCTTAATGCTTATTTTCGCTGAGCACTTAGACAAAATGAAATTTCAGTTGTTGGCCATACGGTGTGCTAAAGTGAAGAGCATTTTGGTTATCTATTTCAGTTAAATAGAATTACTGTAACAAGATGTTTAGATGAAACGGTATTCAGGTTGTCAATTTTTTATTTTGGGTAGGATGCAAGCTTGCACAGATTTTTAAAACTTTTTCTTTGCCGTTAAAGTTGGGCTGTACGGCGAGTCATCAACAGTTAACAAAGCACGCTACCACATATTCAGGTTGAAATCTGTGATCTGCCTCCTCGTCATGATTGTTTGCTGTTACATGCTAAAAGAGCAAACTACCAGTGTGCCATTCAAAACGAGCCTTGCAGCAGCATGTCAGTGCACCATCTCCAGTTGGTAATGGGTGGCTTTTGGAGCAGGTTAGTCGGAAGCGCCACTGGATGACTCTGCCTTTAGCCCCAGAAAATGCCGTGAAAAAGTTAATGGCAAGTGTAAAAGAAGTGGTTGTAGAAAAAATGTGCTCTTGTTTGAAGTCAGTCATGCCATGTTCTAAGTTGTGTGACTCTCCAGACTTTGTGAACACGGTGTCTTAGTCAATAAACAACTTTTGATGATATAAATGATGATGGATTGGATGAAGAAACATAATAAGTGTACGCTATGTTGTTAAAGAGCTTTAAATTTTCAACCTAATGGAAAATATTGACAACATTTAATCATGGTGGTGACTGTGGGGACTGTTGGGTGTCGTTTTCTGTGACTGTTGACAGTGAACAGCAATGTGGATAATGATAATTAATTGTGACAATTAATGAAAGTGATGACAGTGAAGTTGTTGCAGAAGTGTTGGGAATCTATATTGTTCATATGTAGGTTGTGATATCAAATATTCATCACGTTCCGTCCAAATTTTTTATAGTATTTGTTTTTTGGCAGATATATAATAGTATGTTTTCTGGCCAACAGGAGGTGCTGCTTAAATATTATTTTTCTCTTTTTGAGCAATTTTCCACCTAATATCATAATACAGTATATATCACTTTTCTTGTTCAGTAACTTCAAATGAACAAATCCCAGTCAAATTGTCATTCAGTTTTTGTCTAGTGTTGTCAGTTTTTGAAAAATGGTTTTCTGTGCCAAATTATGCAAAAAGTCACATTTTTGAGGTCAAATTTCTCGCAAATCAAACCGTGGGAACTTTTTAGATACCTAAAGTAGGGTACTTAATGACCTTAAAAACACCAAAATGATTTTGCCCCCAAAAAGTGGCCACGGAAGTGATTTTCTAGGCTTCCTAGAGGCGAATGGACTATGGCATACTGTCTAAACTAGCATTTAGTGCTCTTTCAAATTGTCACCTGTGTGGTTAGGTGATTTGGACTTCGAAGAGAAATTTTCATTTTTTAGGCCTAGTCGCTGTGGGGAGAGTTTCGTGTAATTTTTCAATATTTTTGAGAAGGAACAAAGCCCCAAAATCGAGGGATTGAGGGCCTTGCCCTTTTTGGGAAGAAAAATGCATCATGTTTCAGCCCGTAGTCATGAAAACATAGCCTGGCTGCCTGAAGATTCTCCGGTTGTTGCTATGCTCGGCAACCGAGATGCGACAAAATATGATGAAACTGTTCGAAAACATTTAAAAATTTTACACAGACATATTTTCCTTCGTCGCGGCGTATGGCAACGACCCAACGCTTCCGAATCTCAACGTCCTTAGGGGTTGTAAAAACAGGCAGTTAAATGTCCGTATTTTTTCTAGCCGTCCCTGGTCGGCAACGCGGAATACACTGAACTATGCCGATAAGCCAACAGAGCTATCGTAGCGAGCCTTGTTTTGGGACGCTCCTCCTGTCGGCGTGAGTTAGGTCTATACGCCTTACATTTTATTGTCTGCCAAACACTAATACCAGCTACCAAACGATGCCGGAATTCCATGAAGGAAACAAGGTTCAACATGACATCCAAAGTCCTTCGCCGGCGAATTCCATATCATCGTTCATTCGAACGGAGATGAACCCCAAATCAAGAAACCGCGCGAAGAGACTAACTAGCTGTGCTGTCTCAAGGTCAATTCAGTGCTCAAGAGCGGGAAGAAGTGCTCACTGTTATTTTTATAAACATTTGTTTTCATGTTACAATTTCAAAAAAGTATTTATTAGATTCTAGCTTCTACGTTTGTTACGAAAGGTAAATGCAATTTGCAATTATTGAGTTTAAAATAAAGTTATTAACAAAAAAGTAACTGGGTTTACTTTACATAACGCAAGCGTGTTTTTACAAAAGTTGCGTCATGTGGTTGAAAGTTTTAGACACGTCGAAGTTTTTCTGCAAAAAGATCGTTTTTACGGTTCACGTGAGGAAACAAATCCTACAGTCGACTTGGGTTCATGACATGGGCAAAACCTCTTGGATATTTCATCAAAATCCCTCGACAAGCCTCCGGATTTGACTTAATTTCCAAGAGATTTTGCCACGTCATAAACCCGAGACTCGTTGAGGATTCACTTTATATGCAATGTTCTTCAAACCAAAACATGTTAGGAATTTGTTTTAAACTGTTCCAAGACGTATCAAAACTGGATTTTTTGATTTTCATCAAATGACTCTAAAATGAAAACGATTAAACCACATGGGAAATGTAGCATTTTTGAAATTTCATCTTGAATACGGGTCAAAATACGGATCAAAATAGGGTCAAATGACAATAAACCAACTGCGTCGCGGACAGAATTTTGACAAACCTCTAAAAAATCTGTATCTGATAGAGCTGAAATTTTTATATTTTCTGGTAGAGTGGATGGTCTTTGACAACAATCACCAACTAACATTTTCAGGTTGTTCACTAAGTTAAACCTAATTAGCGACAATAACTCTCATGGCATGCTTGTTGAGTTATACACTCTTCATATTGATAACTTACAATGTAGGCTGACAGTCACTACGCTAGACTTGTCCACGTCACCTACATGTAATGACGTATGCCTAAATTGGAGCTTTTACACATCAAACAATGTTTTCAAGGAGGAGACCTGAGGAATTAGTATTGGGGATTTTCCCTTGGATGGATACAATTCATTCAATGACATTTGTGAAAGCAAGAAAAGGTATAATAGAGCAGTTCGCAGTTCATTTGGCATTTCGTTTTTGTAAAATAAAATATTGTCCCCTCTACATAGTGGCCGAAATCATGTTCTCCAAATATTCTGTGGTTAAGATTTGTTTTTACCGATAAGTATGAACCATTGCATGGCGGTGTAGTTCACGCATCAGTCAAAAGATAAAGTGTATTTTCTGACGACCCTGTTTTTGATCAGTTAATGAATGCTATTGTAAAATTTAAAGAGAATTTTCCATTCTGTTAGATCTTGTTATGTGGAGACTTGAATGCACGGACTGGATCCGTGCCAGATTTATGAAGAATGAGTTTTGTACATTTAATAATGATTTTCAACATATGGAATATGATTTTCACATCTACACTGTACCGCGCATTTCTATAGACAATTAATATAATGATTATTTGACAGATATATTATATTTATGTAAATGAGGGAGGTTGCGAATTGTGCATGGGAGAATTGGAAATGACAAAAGCCTTGAAAGGTTTGCATGTTTTGTTAGTAGAGGGAACAGTGATGTTAGTATAGGTAACAGTGTTATTAGTATAGGTAAAAGTGTTATTAGTATAGGTAATAGTGTTATTAGTATAGGTAATAGTGTTATTAGTATAGGTAATAGTGTTATTAGTATAGGTAATAGTGTTATTAGTATAGGTAATAGTGTTATTAGTATAGGTAATAGTGTTATTAGTATAGACGACATTGTTATTAATGTAGGTAACAGTTTTATTAGTATAGGTAACAGTGTTATTGACTATGTGATTCCTTCCTACTTCAACTATGGCGAACAAATGATTCCTTTCCACTGCAATTTGAAATTGATGAAACTCATTACCTAAATCATGAATACGAAGGTAACGCGCTGAGAAAGATGGAGAGCAAACTGCGTTGGAATGAAACTATACAGCATACCAAAATAGTTTGAATTCAGCGGAACGACTTGAATCAATTGACCTAATCAGAGGTTGTGTAGATGAAGGCGATGTAAATACGTCTGTGTATTTTTGTAATATTATGGAGAATAACAAGTCATGTGCTCAATCATTTTAAAGCAGACTCATTCGAAAAACGTATACGTCAAAATTTGTTGACATACCAGTTGAGATGTGGCTCAAATTATTTGACTCTAAGATATCACGTGACCTATTGGTGCAGAAATATGGATTCATCACATGAGTGACACTACTGACGTTATGCATCATAAATTTTGTAAATTTGTGTTGCATTTAGGAAGAACTGTACTTAAGTTTCATAGATTATAAAAAGTGATAAAATATTAGTTTAAAGTGGCTTCGAACGTGAAAAATAGTACATGTATAAAATAAGAAAGTACATGTTACTCATCTTGCATGAAATCTGTATCATATCGTGGCGTACAAGTTTTTTGTAGGTTTCGTAAGTATTGTGAGTTTTAGATGAGTTTGGAGTATTTTTATTTACGTTTGAAAGTTGACCAAAAGGACACGCCTTCGTGCTCGTCAAGTCCGACATTACAGTTCCAAAATGCATTGCGGTGCTTTATTTGGAAAAGGTCTGATGACCTCAGAGAGGTGAAAGGTCGACGAAAGCAAAACAGTGATGGCTGGTTTCGAAAGCACCGTGACATCGACACCTCGATTGACTCAAAGAAGTCCCATTTCTGAAATAAGTTATCGATTTATTTGGTTTCTATGCCCTCCCAAGTATGATCTAATACACTTTTTGCCTAGGATTTCATTTATGTGCATTTCAAACGGAAAACGTTCGATTCGTGTCTTCTCGTTTAGTGAATGAAAATAGTCTGGCTCCCCCGGGCCGATCGGCGTACGGTCAACATCATAGACTATGTTGTGTATAATCTATGGTAAACATGAACAATAACATTTTGCTAAAAACGTTTCAATGCATCGTGGCTGTACGTAGATTTATAACGAAAATGTATCTCGGGGTGATTATTAATTGTTACTACGTGATGATTGCGTACAGGCCAAGGGACCCCCCTTGACTGGTGCAAGCAAAAAAATTAAACAGCAACAGCGTGAAGCGTGAGAAAACATCGAGCCCAATGGTAGAATTCCGGAACACCAGATACGTATCGCCTGCCCCCACAACATTCGAGCCACCTGTGCATACAATCGAGCTTTGCCCATGTCTCCGAGGCGTCATGTTGGGCCCCTCTTGTGGTATCCTAGATCCGCCACTGGCATATTCACCGTTTAGTAAGTGGCGGAGTAGTGCAAGTGCAGTTAGCTAAATCCTCAGCTGTTAGTGGTGGAAGAAAATGTTATCTGAATTTCTCTGGAAACCTTCATTGAACTTTCTTGTTTACAGATCAAAGAATCCCCCAAAATTTCTGGCCCAAGGTTTTCTTGAATTCTGGGGCCAAATGCACCCAGTGGGCCCAAAGTACATGTAGTCAATGCATTTTAGGGTTCAAATGGCCATGTTTACATTGACCAAGTGCAATGACTCGACCAACTTTGTAATTACATTAAATCTATGCCATAGTAATCACACTGTTATTTACAGCAATTCTAACCAATTACAAGGTGCTTCACAACGAATTTTTAAATAAAACTTTAAAATTGGGAAGATTAACTTTCTAATGCTAAATTTTGGTATCTTTTTGAACCTAAAACACAGTTTATCTCCTAATATCTCAAAAGCTGTTAACTCCAGTCATCTGATAGTTTACATTGTCATTACATGGAAAGATGTGATGATGATAAGTCACAGAAACATATGTTTCAAGGACTGGTGGTAAATACATTAACCTAATTGTTCACCCAGTTATAGTTTGCATTATGCATCATGATGAACATTCAGTCCCAACAGCATTCAAAAAGTTTTATTTTATCGAGCATCATCGTGATCTAAATAATTTTGTTTTTCTTCAAAGTATGTTACACATTTTCAATGACTATAACTGCAAGCACTTAGCAATTTAGGGATTTGCCCAAATCTGTGGTTTGCAATCAACTTCTCAGTGTTTTATTGAGCTGACCTCCACTGTTACATCTGATTACAATGAAACATCAATGATGTATGGACTCATGGAAGGATACGAAGTTACATAATGCATGAAATAAGACTTGAGCAACATAACTGTGTTTAGAAATAAAAAGACAATCAATCTACACACCTTTGGACAAATGGAATGATAAATTGCACTTCCAGCAAATTTGTCCCACTAAAAACATCAGAAATTGCAGCAACATTAATTGAAAATAATTTTATTTAAACTGTCCATGGAGCATCAAATTATCATCCCAGACGAGAAAATACATGATAATAGAACATCTAGGTACTTTCATAGTTCATAACATTATTCATTGGCTACAACAACTGCCGTTGTACAGTTTCAATTGCACAGAACTTGTCTAACACTTCAGCTGTGGCTAGAAAACAAAGAATTGTCAAAAGTAGCATGTTATTACTGAAAGTCAAGGCTTTGTAGCACTGGCTGAGCATAGAACAGATATTACGTTGTACATGTACGTTTTGTTTGAATGGACTTAATATGAGCATACAGTCAAGATTAATAAAGTGATGAACTCGAACCAGTGTACAGTCTAACATTGCATCAAAATATTAGAACAGATCGGTGACACTTATCCATGGGGTAAAACGTGAAAAGAGCTTAGACTAACAGACTGGGGCTAAGAACTCACTAATGGAATGCTCTCAGAAACAGAATTTTTCCACACATTACCAGTCCTGTTTGAAGCATTTGCTTTGGTTTGGAAATTACTCACAATGTTAGGCATGGCTTTTGATGAACTTTGAGACTATATGAAATTTAAAAGGCCTGTTTATTTCCATAGAATATGTGGGAGAGCCATGAAAATAAGGAGATGTGAAAGTGTAAGAGGAGGTAAAGGAAGGAAATGGAAGTCGGTCGCTACAGCTACTCCAGGTCCAGCTTCAGTGACCCCAGCTCATCTTATCAAGCTGACGTACAGGTACTTTATCATGAGTAACAAACACGTGAAAAAAGTTAAACAACCCAAAAACTCTAGTTCAGAGAAACATTTATGACTTGTAAATATATAGAATATCCAAAATTTAACCTTCTATGTCACTTTACATCTTGAAGAAAAAAGGAGCCATTACATTTTACGCAGATTTTCATGTGATGTGACATCAGTTTTTGAATAAAATTCCATGTTTTTCTAGTAGTGAGCTGAGGCTGTAGCTAAGTGAATTATATCCCTTCCGTAATTAGTGAAAAATCTCCTAATTTTCAGAGAAGAGTAAATGCAATGACCAAATGAGCAAGTGCGACACCTTTCGGAGGAGTTAAAAAAAGAGAGTGCTAAACCTTTAACAGAAGAAATCCGAACATCACTCATTCTTTGCAAGACACGCTGATGAGATTTGAAAGGGAAAGGAGAGTGTCCTAAAAACAATAAATTTGCTAGCGTTCACAGCTGAGTGTGCACCAGCTGCATCATGAATTCTGTGGACACCACCGAAACCAGTGGATAACGTGTCATCATTGTCTCCATAGCGGTACATATTGATGCAACTTCCTCCCCACCAAACTCGTCATCTCCAAATCCAACATCGCTAATATCCACATCATCAAGGATACTTTCTGGACTGCAACAAGAGAAAGCATGATGATCTTGCCCTTTAGAATTTCAAAAACGCCACAACACCTAGCTCCCGTAACGCACTTGAAGAACTACTAAGTAACAGGGCTCGCATTATGTGCACTGGAGAACAGTTAAATAGTTCATTCAGAATTCATATGTTTTAGACATATAGCGTTTGATGACTCCTTACGATGCCTTCTTTAGTCGTTTTGCGGGACCTAATGGTTAGTACTTTGAAAGAATTTCTGTCCTGTCAGGGTTTCCAACCTGAGATTCATTGCTGTCCATGCACTGAGCTATTATAAGCAATCGTCAGTAGAAGATATATTTCAATTAAATTCATTAATATAGTCAGCACTGAACAATAATGATGTATTTTTATAAAATATTTGATAACTCATAATTTAAATGTGTACCCGATGGTTATGTTGCACTTACAGTTATCGTCCAGGTCATCGCATGCTAGGTTCTCAGAAACATCAATCAATAGCCTGTAATATAGAGAGTCAAAAATGTTTGAGTGTTTCTCCTTTAAAGCATTGGTCAGTCTGTATTTATTGGATTTCACCACATATCGCCTAACCATGATTAAGTTATGATAAAAAAACAATCCATGTACAGCATGGTCTCTATATTTAGAACTCAAAAAACAGACTTAGGAAATTCTATCCAGAACACACACTTATGACTTGATGTCAAATAAAATACCACCACAAATTTCATGGATTGTCTATGCTACTGATAAAAACTCCTCAAAATCCCAACGTTGCCTTTGAATATAAACTTTTAAATTATAGAGCAATCAACTTCAACTCTGCCCACACTATATTCGAATAAGTTAGGAATACCAATGTGTCACATTAAAAATACAAATATGACAAGATTAGTTGCAGGATGACCTATAAAACCATACCTAATAGGTGGTATTTAGTCAAAAGGGTCACCAAAACTGCTGCCCATTTCCTTTTTGATGTATTTGCTTTTAGGTACATCTTTGCAAATCACAAATATATACAATGCATGTAAACAGAGTATGCAAAATTCAGTCATGCTTAGAAGTGAAACCTGTGCACACCATTCCTGACCATACCAGACATGTAGAAAAATGCATTTTAATGGAATATACCTTGCAAAATATATGCACAAAATATTTCACAATTCAATCATCAGTTACAACACTTAACAGTTTGTTGTCAAGATAATTCATGAGCACTGACTAGTTCTCTCAAATTTTAAAGATCAGGGGCCTGTTCCAACAGAACTGACTTAGCTAAGACAATTTTCAACGTTTAGTAAATTTTAAAATAAAGTTAAATTTGTCTCAAAACCAATTCAAGAAAGTGTTTGACATAAGTTTTGTCTTAACTTACCAAACTTGGAAGTTTCAAAGTTTGGAAGTTAAAGACAAATCTTAGACTCAAGTCAAAAACGATCTTGTCAATTTCTTGAACAGGCTCCAGTCAGAACTTTCACACACCTTTGTAATGAATGGCGTGGATACAAACATCAAGGCTTCGTCGTCACAGACAGACTCACTTGCATCGATTCCAGAAAGCTCAAGCCCACTGAAAATATACCATTGCCATAATCACATTTAAGTGATAAAGAAAGTTATCTTGAGTTCAATATTTGTCATTAACTAATCGAGGGTGTCAAGCAGTCATACGCACAAAACACTGCATCATTTGGAAGAACGCTTCATTTATACATACGAACCACAACATGATGTGTACAAACAAACAGTCATGCACACAAAATAACTAATCAGACATACAAATAACATGTAAGAACATAGTTCTTCTACTGATACATTTTATGTTGCCATTTTGCTTAAAGTCCTTCTCTCAAACTGCCCATGTGGTTCCAGTATCCGAAAATAATTACTACATAAAATCTTATTTTCGACACCCTTTCTTTATATTCTTTTCACCTTTCTTGCCAAAAGCGATTTTTGAACAGTATTTGACCGTTCTCTCTGAGCGTATGATTACCGGTTGTCATCGGTTATTTCCGTACCCACATTTCCCGGTCATCAGTTCAGGAACTTGTCCTGAACGCCGCCATTTTTTCCTTGTAACTTAATGTGCTATCGCTTGTTTTATTAGTAATATCTCGCGATTCGTTTGCATATGTACTGTATATATAGTTTGTAGTTAGTGGTCGTTGACTTTTTTTGGAATGTAACGCGTACTTAGTATGTTAAAATAGCATTGGTGTTTAGTTCCTTACGTAGGCTGGTCGAACCTAGGAACCAATATGAGTCGAACCAATTTTTTTGGTGTTATTTTTTTTCTCGTTTTGAAAAAGTACTTTGCTATCATCGGAAAGGTAGTGCATTCTACTCAGTAAAAATCGAAAAAGTATCAAAATCGGGGCAAGCAGTGTAAAGTTATTGCAAGTTTTGTGGCGAAATTTGGGTCACTTTGTTTGGATCGCGTCCGCCTTATTGGAGGACAGCGGGACAAGTTACGAGTTCAAAAATGTATGTAAATTGTTTTCGCTAACAAATTACGGTGAAATTTAGTTAGACATATCTTTACTTATTAATCTGCACGATTTAACAGTATTCACCAAATTTCAGCCTCGCAGTTGTTACTCATGCTCACAACACCCGTTGAACTTCGCCTCATTTCTGGCGGCACCGACAGCAAGGCGACTTTTGCTGAACTGAAAGGCATGTTCAGTCGGCTTCTTTGTAATTTGTGAAGATTTAACGTTGATACATTTTGACAAACGTTGCTACAAAAAGAAACTTTGTTCCATTTTCGTGTTTTTGTGCAAAAATATAAGATGTACTAACCAGCCCGTAATTTCATGCAAGTGTCTGAAACTACCCTTGAATATATGCAGCATTTATGATTTGACCATTTTACTTTGACAAAACAGCTTGCAACCGCATGCGTTTACCGTTCGCCAGTGTCTGGTCCCGATCGGCACCGGGTCCGATAGGCTGCGGTCCCGAGTCTGGCAAAATAATTTCTGTCAAAATTCATTCGCCACATTTCTTCAGCAAATTCGATAAAATTGTCCGTATTTTGATTTTATTAAAATTAAGGCGCGCTGTCGATTATTTTATCCCCGTTTGCAGGCTGGTAACAGGCACTCACACTGACGGCGTTTTCTTAGTCTGGGTTCCTGAATGAATTGTAGTTCCGGGTAAGCGGCAAGTTCAAAATGGCGATGGGTCTTCGGATACGAACCGTGAGTGGCGCATTCATTTAAACTTTTTTTCGAGTACGGATCGTGTATTAGTTATGGGGTAGGTACTTCTTGGATCCTTATAACATCCTCTAACCATGTAATAAGGGTTAACAACGCGTGAGAGAAGGACTTTAATGCTGGATTCCTTGAGAAAACAAATTATGACCACCATCACTAGAAAATGTTTACGTAATTAAGTGATATTACTTCGTACCCCTGTTTTTTGTTTTATCTGTTTCTTTGGTTTACATGCATGAATTTTTGTTCATACATTTGATATGGTTTGTATCTGCGATTCAAGTTTTATTATGAATTATGGTTCGTACATGTGAATCGAAGTTTGCATGTTTGTTTGCCTTTTTCTCGTTTAACAGGGATATTTCAATTGGTGCAGTTTAGAAGCTCATAATTGTCAGAGACATGGTCAAATAAGCCTACAGCTTTTACATTTTCACTCTTGACATCCCAATGCTCCTAAACCACTGTCAGTAAAAAATTCAGCAACGTAGAGTACAAATATTCATTTTGAATAACAGTTTCACACCTGAGTAATGTTGATGGATGTAAACCAGTTGGTGTTGATGGCACCAGTTTTGAGGTCCCAGGCTTCAGAACAGCAGTAGCACAGTCATATCTGTAAAGATAACATCAAAAAATGTGATTACTTTTAAACGTGTTTTAAGGACAATGTTTTTAGAGTAAGTTCAGAGTCAGTTCAATAAAACAAGTTACAACATTTGGACCATAATTGAAGTATTAATAAGGTACAGTAAAATCAAGTTCAACCTAGAGCAAAGTTAGGAAAGCAAAATCTTGATGAAAATACAACCAATCAGTCCATAGTCCAAGCCAGTTAAGGCTTAATGAATGCAAGTTCAGTAATATTTCTAACAATGGCAAGCTGGAATGATTTGATTTAAATTAGTAACCCTCACAAAAAATGACTTGGAGTTTTCAACAAACGCAATTTTCCATTTCATGTATTGTCGTAGACACAAATACTAGTAGGTGAAGGTGTAGACAACACAATTTCACTGAAAAAATAATTTCTAAAATACCTTTGAACAAACTGGGGAGTTGCAGCTGGTGTTGCTGATAGGGCTTCAGGTTCTGACTCTGTGGACACTTGTCTAGACATTGTTGAAAATCTTTCACTTTGTGCCACTTCATACCTACAGTGCAAAAATGAAATTACAATAACCTAGTTATTAACTACAGGTACAGATGTCAAAGCATACAGGTGGTACAATTCGCCGCCATAATAACAACCAAACTACATGAATATCCATCGCAAAAAATGCGAGTGCAATTCATTACTAAATTTTTTGTTGCGAATTGGAATTTGTAACCAAAAGTTATCCTCTGTTAATGTGTTTTTGAATTATGAAAATTGATCAACGAACGTTTGTGCTTTTACTTTGTTAATCTTTGTAGGGCAGCGAAATTTTGATTAATGAGGTTTTAGCAGTGGATTTTCTTCCAGATCTCGCATAATATCTTTGAAGAAGGTAGACCTCTTGATCTCTCAGATTATAATACCACTTAATGTCAATATACATAGGTCTGTAAATAAGGTACAACAAGATAACAAGGATACAAATCCATGAGACATGACTTTGTACCTACTTTGCAAGTACTCAATCTAGCAAAATGCACGGCTTGCCACTAAAACAGAATTGCTGTCTGAACTGGGCCATATCTGGTGCCACAGGGGGTCTTCCAGGGGCAGCAAGAATCCTTTTGGCAACTCGTACCTCGCACACACTAAACCATGAAAGTCATGCTGCCTTAAGTACCTTTAAAACATAGACATGGTCACCTTAGGAGGCTGTCGATGTCTTTAATTCCTTCCAACTTGAACAAATACTTTGGTAATCAAGATTTCTTTCTGATTCGTTTCTTTGTTTATCTACAATATCATTTTGCACAGGTATGAGTGGTACAACCCTTGCGGCCAAGTTTCAAGGACTAGCAAACTCCGATGATCACCAGTGTAGTGCTTTAATGATTTACTCCATCATGGAGGTCGATCTCAATGTGATTTCAAAACGCTACAGCAATGACTCAATCAATACAGAATTGAGCCAGTTTCCCAAAAATGGTCAGTCCATAATTTTGTTACCTTAACGAAGGACAGAAAATGTACTCCTAATGCCCGTTCGTATTCGACCGAGCTGGGAAGAGTTTAAGACATTACCATTCCCCTAAGGTATCCCTCTATCTGCAAAAGTTCGCTGCAGCAACATGACTTCGATGGTTTAATCAATGTGGCACAATTCGCCAAAAAATTTCCAACTGGTGGAGGGCCTATTGGACAACTGCCATCTCTACTGCAGTCAGTTGAGACGGTGGTACTATCTCAAAGTAATAATGCTTTGTAATTTCTCTTAGTGTTTCAAGAATTATCAACTGTAAACAACTAAACAAATCGTCAATATATGTCATAAGTAGGACATAGGCTTAGCCACACAAGTAGGCTTAGCAGGTTAGCTTAAATGTCAACAGACAAAGCAACTCGGTGAATTTTATGTCTGAGTTTAACTTTCACACTCTTCACTTTCTCAGTGAGTTCTCGGACCATTACTTTATTGAATCGAGGTGATTTTGATAAGCTGGGACCGGGCAATGTCCCGATAACTACCAAAGTATGCAGGACCGAACAAGTACTTACGCATTATCAAGCTTTCGTTTGGCCAGCTCGGAATTAGTGACGGATAGCTGACTTCTAAGAGATTCCCAGCGGCAGTGCTCTGTACCCAGATAAATGCGTCGTTTGTTAACTTTCAGCTGCAGGTCTTGCCTTCTTTTCTTTCTAACTGAGTCGGTTAGCTTAGACGAACGTCCCATTTTCTTGCCCAGCTTTCCACTGTCCGACATCTTGTCTCGTATCGTCTTGCAAACCGCGCCCTCGATTATTAGCGCAGCACCGTCCTCAGACACATGGTGTAAATGAATAATAGTCCACTGTAGATCAGCATGATCAAATCTCAAGTAATGGTCCAATCATGAAGAATCGTAGAGGTAGGCACAAAATACACGGCACGAGGTATAAAGCACATTGGGTGGCAAAGTAATCACTCCACAACGCTCCTGACACTGAATCAGCTGTTCATTTGTCGAATGACTGAGCGCATGCGCGCATTTATCATGAGTGAGAGGGAGATTGGCAGGTATAGGTGGTTACCATATAAACTTTTCTTCGTACTTCTTTCAAAAACCATGAATTGGGTCATTTTTTCTGGAAATTCCTTCTCAGGGGGAAGTGAATAATTTGAATGAATGTACTTTCGTTAGGGATCTTATAAAACGTATTTTTCACGAGTTTTCGCGGTCCATGCCACTTGAAATTTTTGAAATGTTCGGAAAATAGGTATTTTAAAGTGTGCTGTTCTCATCAATAACAGACTACTGAATTTGGTAATGACAGTTGGACATGTTAGAATATTCTGTTTTGTTTCTCATGGTTCTGGGATTGTTTGGTGCACCATAGACAATAGTACATAGACCGCCAACTCCGTATACTTTCAATGGACGAAATCTGTGAGCTTACGCACAAGGTGTTACGTCATTATTCACTGGCGACACCTGGCTAAATTTTCTGGTGCAATTTCCGGCAAGTACGTCGTCTGCTAATCATGGTCGGCTGCTGTGTGACCGGTTGTTCGGCCACAAAGGCGAAATGCAAAGGAATTAGCTTCCATACCATCCGAAGACCCCATAATCGGCTGTGGGAAGAAAAACTTATTTCTTGTGTCAACGTGAATGGCAGTCGTTTCAGCAATAAGACTTTATATATTTGTTCATGGCACTATGAAGATGAACGTTTTTTAAGAGGCTCTGGTAGGCCTACTACTTAATCCTGTCTTCACAAATCCATTTTTGTTTTCTCCGTTTTGATGAAAACTATCTGGTAAACTTTTTGACGAATGTTGTCCACTAAATTTCTTCCAAAGGTAGTGACTCATGAGCTCCTGTCCTTACGAGGAAATTCAGCCATAGCCTAGTGAGCGAATTAACCAAATTACTCTTCGCTGGCCATGATCAGACGGTTGGTCTCAGCAGAATGCGCACATTTGGCCAGGATTTGGATCAGCGATGTCAACAAATTCACATCCGTGTACAAATAAACAGAACGCTGATAAAACCTTTATTACATTATTACATTAATACTTCAGAAATAACCACCTGGACCAGTCAAAATCTATCTCGCAATTCAACAGCAGGTTACACACTCATTTCATGTCGAATATATGCCGCACAAAATCTCTCGACTGCGGTCTATGAAAATGCAACCAACTTCTTTGAAAACATGGGACAGGAACACCAGAGGGGCCTGAAAGTTGTTTTTGTTCTTCAATGTTAAATTTTTGTTAGCGGACAAATGGTTTTTAAATTTCCGCCTAAAGTCCTAACATTTCCAAACTTAAGTCTTTCAAACGGACGTTTATGACGAAAAAAAAATTCCTCAACCAGTTTTGTAAAGCCCTATGCCACCTGTAGGGTACACAATGAGCCAATCCCAAGCCTAATGTAACGAAAGGTTCGCGTGCATAAGGGATACTAAGTATTGCCCTTCTGGACTATTACCGTAGTCGCCCTAATAAGCGGCCAGGGCGCTTAGAAAAACCCGCTTCAGGAAGGAGGGCGCTTATTATAGCCCAAAAGTGGTTGAAACCCAGTCTCCGAAACAGGTGAAATCGTAAGCTAGAATTCATCAAGTTTACGCTCTGTGACGCATCTGTAACCTATGACAGAGTTTCTACAAAACTGCAGTGCATTGCTGTCAAACTTTGTTGTTAACCTACGAGCATTTTTCAGAAAATCCCACTGCCAAAAATTGCCATGAATCAGGTTTCAAGCTGCTCAGCTTGGTTTAACTATATATTAGTTAACCATTAAAATGGTTCCAAGTGATCAGTGCAATGGGCCCACATGTGCTGCCTGCGCACCTCCGGTACAGCGTGTATCATGCAGCTCCTGATTTAAACAAAGGTCTCGTTTTTTAATTTTTGTCCGGTATAAATAACGACACAGAACTGAAAATCCAGCGAGCACTTCTACCTTACAAATCTGACAATCCCTAGTCTCAGAAAATTTGAGCACTCAGCAAAAGATACTAATGATGAAATTCCGGTGATGATAATCACCCACTTTGTTTATTTATTTCACCTATAGCTGGTAAACTGAAGCCCATTCGAGAAAGCACCATGTGGGTCCCAATGCCATCCAAATATATGATAGAACCCAACAAGCTCAAGTTGCAGTCAAATCAGGATGGGCATAAATAAGGAAATTTACTGTATCAACAGATTGGCCATTTTTTATTCCGCCCGCTGTTTTTTTAGGATAAGGTCCACGACGTCAAGAATTCGAGCCTCCCAAATTGAAGGCTGGGTGGAATTAATCAACGGTTCTTTTAAGAACCATTTCACGCTATACCTAAGGCCCTTTAAAGGGCCACTCAACACTTCCCAGAAGAACTGCTCACCTGAGAATGTTGAATTGTAAACATGCAGAGGATAAATTAGTCAAATAGCTGCAGAGGCGCATTTTTTAATTCGAACAAAATTAATATTTTTCTAAACGAAAAAGGTTATATAAGTATCTTTTGCATTCACAGGTACTCCTTGGAATTTGTGCACAAACATGCTTTCGTAGTTTTCTCAATAGGCATAAGTGAACCGTAAATCACAAACTGTCCATTAACTATGCTGCTATTGGGCAAGCAGACGACATAGTCAGTCGGCACCGAAGTTTGAATTTTGTAATTAATTACCAGTAGCATTTGCCAAAAGTAGGCCTACTCACGATACCAACACTTCTACTATTGGAAGACTTTGAACAGCGTTTCAATGCCAAAATTAATATTTTTTTCGTTGTACTGGACACCAATGTAGATGCAAATATTTCTCGTCAAAATACACTAACCGGAAACTGCACCAGAAAATTTAGGAGAGGAGCGGCCTCTTGGCTAGCATGTAAGTAAATGTCAGAGTTGCGAATCTGTTGTCTTAAGTCCTGGTCTCACACGTTGTTAACCCTTATTACATGGTTTGAAGATGTAATAAGGATCCAAGAAGTACCTACCCCATAACTAATACACGATCCGTACTCGAAAAAAGTTTAAATGAACGCGCCATTTTGAACTTACCGCGAACCCGGAAGTACAATTCATTCAGGAACCCAGGCTAAGAAAACGCCGTCAGTGCGACCGGAGCAGTGCCTGTTACCAGCCTGCAAACGGGGATAAAATAATCGACAGCGCGCCTTAATTTTAATAAAATCAAAATACGGACAATTTTATCGAATTTGCTGAAGAAAGGTGGCGAATAAATTTTGACAGAAACTATTTTGCCGGACTCGGGTCCGCAGCCTATCGGACCCGGTGAGGATCGAGACCAGACACTGGCGAACGATATAGGCATGCGGTTTCAAGCTCTTTTGTGGAAGTAAAAGGTTCAAATTATAAATGCCGTATACATACAAAGGTAGTTTTAGACACTTGCACAAAATAACGGTCTATTTAGTCCTGTGTCACACTGCCGCGGCAGCCCTTAGGTTAGCTAGCCTCAGTCAGTGCCTGGTACCAGTATGAAGAATATTGTCAAAATACAGCTTGTTAGTAGGCCTATACAGCTTTATGACAATGGTACCCTTAGGCCTACCTGGTCCCTGGCCACAGCGCTCGCTCAAACGAGGTTCATTTAGAACTTGTGGGCTTCTGGCGAAGTGTGTAAAAATGTTGGCTTTCAACACAGGTTTGCCCATGACATTGCATTGAGCGCACCAAGCATAAAATATGGGGGGTTGGAATTTTTGGGAATGTCTACCTTTTACTACAAGATTCACTGGGTATATTGAGAGCTATGAATTGTAGACGCTAAATTTTGGTACTTCCTGTCTTCCAGTGGACTTTTATCTCGTTTTCTACTTTTTCGGAGTTCGTGCCTCTCTGACTGAGGCAAACCTTTTTCCGTTTCTCCAAGTAGGGGGCTCCTTCGAGCACATAAGTATGACAAGTCAAATACAAAATGTTATAATTATCATTAAGCCAAAATGATTCAACCTTTTACCATAATAAGTTAGAATGCACAGTATTTTACAACACTTAAGCATTACAAACACTATCCAACAGCACAAGTTTCCATGATATGAAAGTGCACATACATGTAACTATTACCATGGTGACCGAATAGTGTTTCCTTCCACCAGAATTTGACAAGCATGATTTAAAAAAATATGAAGTTCCAAGGAACAAAAATTGGAGGCTTGGAGCTTCAGAATCCAACATAGCTTATTTCTCAAATTAAGATTATTCATATTTTTGACTTGATAACTTGAATAAGTTACAAAACATTACTTGAAAGCAATTGAGACTTAAAATTTAGAAAAAACATGAGTCATTTTGTGACACCTAATCAAGCCTTGAACAGCAGTTGACATTCAAACAAATAATCATTTCAAAATTATTTCAACTATTTTTTATAGCTTAATGTAAGATCACCTGAATGGGAAATTCACAGTAAAATAATTCGAATATATCTTATATTTTTGCACAAAAACACGAAAATTGAACAAAGTTCCTTTTTTGTGGCAACGTTTGTCAAAATGTATCAACGTTAAATCTTTAAAAATTAGAAAGTAACAGGTTGAACATGGCTTTCAGTTCAGCAAAAGTCGCCATGCTGTCGGTGCCGCCAGAAAGTCCAACGGGAATTGTGAGCACATTTATCACTTAATGAGAGGCTGAACTTTGGTGAGCACTGTTGAATCGTGCAGAATAGTAAGTGAAGATATGTCTCACTAAATTTCACCGTAAATTGTTAACGAAAACAATTTACACAAAGTTTTAAACTCGTAACTTATCCCGCTGTCCTCCAATATGGCCGACGCGATTCAAACGAAGTGACACAAATTTCGCCACAAAATTGCAATAACTTTATACTGCTTGCCCCGATTTTGACACTTTTTCGATTTTTACTGTTAAAAATCGCTTTTGGAAATAAACTGGAGAAGAATATAAAAAGGGTGGCGAAAATAATATTTTATTTAGTAAGTATTTTCGGATACTGGAACCACATGGGCAGTTTGAGACCAGGACTTTAATCGTTTTTAACCAGCGCTGTAATGACATTGAACACCAGGAGTGGCACGACAGTGTATCGTCACTAAGAAAGGTAGACGTATGTTCAAGCTGATTCTCATGTTAGGCAATTATCAGGGATATACACAGGTTTCAAAACTCAGCTGGGCGAGTGAGCCAGAAAATGTACTCGCCCAGCCCGAAGTTCAGTCGCCCAGCCGTTTCCGTCACTTGCTGCCAATGTCAATAAAAATCATCGTCTCGAGCGTTGGTGTCACCATCTATGAGGGCTTGTATCGTTTTTAGAAAATGAATTCCCACTAAGAAACTTTTGACGTAGATGAATTGCCAGCAACGCAAGACGTTGCCTTGGCCCAAAGCTACGTGCAAAGTAGTGTAGTTTGCTGCATTATGTTGGCAGCCGACCGAGCACTTATCGTCCGATTGTTGAGCAAGTGCTTTGAACAAGGCAGTTTTGGCTTTGAACTAAAAAGGGGAAATATACAATGTTTTTAAAATATTACATTGTTCAAAGTAAGTTCAAAGTATTCAATAAAAAATCTGTCAATCATTAGCACGTGCTTGGCTACCAACCTACAAGTTCCCGGCGAAGTACTCAGTAAGAAGACCTGTAAATCATAAGCATGTGTTTGGTTGCCCAGGTGTCCAGCGGGAATAAAATCTTTACAAAATCAAGTGCTTCCCTTAGAAATGCACCGCGAACTAGCGGAACGTTGCTTAATCTGTCTTTTCTCTCAAGAAACTTGCCCTATTGAACGCACGCCTACCTGTAGGAATACCTTTGTTCTAAGAAATGTCGAACAGCCACCCGCGTACGTAAAACCCAAGCACGCTCGGGATCACGACGCCACTGTATCGTGCACCACAGGCCGTTGGAAGTCTGTTACTTCAATCCCCCAACCTATCTGTTAACTGATATGCTTGAAGTCCGACGTCAGTGTAGCTCCGTGATGGTAAGCACAGTCCTCCGTGCAGTAAGCAACAAATCAAGACTTTTCAAAAATTTCGATTTTAACCGCCCAGACCCTGTTTTTAGCTTCCCAATTTCACTTGCTGTAAGCACATGGAACGGTCTTCCACCTTTCCCCTTTTTCCTTCGTTTTGGGCTAATCCACAAATTCCTTTGTGCACGACCAACCACGGAGATCTCTTGTCTAGACGAATCGCGTGAGGAGTGAATCGGTAGGAGTGCACGACGCCGATGTTTTTTTTATTGCCGGAGCATCGACGCGCTGACCAAACTGAACCTTTGTTTTTTATGACAAAAACAGCACAAGGAGGATGAGAAAATTTATTTATGTTAATCTGGGAAACGATAGAGTGCTTTTGCGCTCTGAAAATTCGCTCGCCACCTGGGCAACCGAAAGACAATTTCTACTCGCCCAGCACCAGTTTTACTCGCATTGGCGACTGGGCGAGTCGCTAAGTAGGCTATATCTCTGATTACGTGTTAAACATAAAAACGTATTATTGACAGAAAAACGCTTGCTAGATTTTAGTTTGATAACCACGTGTTGATGGATGGGACGATACCTTAAAATTCCCAGAGAAGAGACACAATGGCGTTATTGTGAGATGAACTTTCTTGAGCGTGAATGACATTCCTTGTTAGTATGTCAACCTTTGTCGAGATTTCAGCACTCCAGTTGCTGTAATGGGTGATGTACCCCTTGCGTAATGGGTGATGTACCATTTGTTTGTGGTCGCTTGATGAGTTCACAAGATATTAGAGTCACAACATAGTAGGGCAACGGAAATGTACTGCACTAGATGTGGTATCGTAGTTTTTTTGGCCGTCTTCGCATTTTGCTTAAAGCAACGCAAGTGTTTTTAGTAACTATTGTACACACGTTTGTATATTCGGAGTATTTTCTCTTTTTACGTTCGTCAAGTGACAACGTGTAGTATTTAAACGTAAAAATAAAAAATCAGAACAGCAACAGTTCCATAAATAAATTCAGAGGCCTTGACGCCTAAGTTGTTTAATTTAAAACACATACCCCACATGTACAACTGCAACACAGGAGCTTGCGTCGTCTCTTATGTAAAGTCAAGGCAAAATGTGGGCCATTTGAGGACTTGAAACGATACAGGTAAGAACGTTATAAACACTTTGAGGATTTTAAAAAATTCGTTTGTTGAGCGCTTCTTCAAAACATAAAATTTCAAAAAGCGTAATTTGCATAAATAGAAATAGACTAAAAAGCCCATGGACAGATTTGCGGAAAATTTAAGAAAGAGCCTCCCACTTAGAAGCGACCTGGAAACATTTATGAAGTCTTCCAAGAGCAGGAAGTCATCTAGTCTACCAGTGCCGGTTGTTAAGCTGCGAGCACGCTGGCGAAACTGGTGGTATTTCGGCGGAAAAAACAGTAGCGTCATGAGGCACTGGCGGATTACAATGTCGCAAGCGGGCACCAATCAACAATTTCCGAAGGAAACGTATTCACGTAATTTCCAAAACAGTGTCTTTGGTCGTGTGAGGAAGGAGTGGGCACGCCCTCTGGCGTAGCCAGAAATATTTAATTAGCATGCGCGCACCCAGCCTAAAATATAGGAGGGGCTCGAAGTTTTCAAAAAAATCAACGACGACTAAAAACACTGGGCCTCTAGGTTCAGACCTACGGATTGTGCTTCCGTGGAGTTTTGTCTCCCTTACTCGGACTTATTGTTTCGCTGAGGCGGACCTTTTTGCCCAATTTACCAAATTGGGGGGCTCGTTCGAGTCGATGACTTCAGACACTGACTCATCAGTTACTTGTGGATGTTGTCATCATAGCTGCCCCCCTTCGTTTCAGTCATTTCTCCTCTCTAGAATTCACTGTAGATATCATAGATATAGAAGTTTTGATTTATTTTTAATTCAGTTTGTAAATTTAATTTCTAAATATCCATTTATTTTAATTTAATCTAATTTAATTAATTGCTTTAAGAAGACCATGCTGTATATTACTCTTTGCCTCAAGCATATTTAAATTGTATGGTATTTTATCCTCTGTAAAGAAGTTTATTATTTATTATTAATATTAAAACAGGTGTATTGCATTGTACCAACAGTTGCAGGGGCCATGGATGTAGACCGTTGGACCTTCTGTTCAGAAAATCTATCGGTGTACTAAAAAAACAGTTACACGATTCCGCCGCGATCTGCAGTCTGAGCCCCCCTTTTCCGCTACCGGTCTTAGTTACAGAACTCAATATTTCCTCACGCTTCACGCTCTTGCTGTTTCATTTTGCTTGCGTCAGCTAAGGCGGGGGGGGCTGGGGCCCCTGCCCCCCCTATATCCGCCTATGGAATTGTCCGTTTGCACCGTCCATGAAAACATTTAAATTAGGCCTACCTTCTTATGAACTTGGTATTTTTTGTAGTTTCATTCCATAAAGGTAGCTTTCATTTAATTTTGAAGGTAGCATGATCACTAAGTCGTGGTATGGTTAGAAAAGATTACAAGTCTGGTGTGGTAGTTGCAAGATAGGGTATTTACAAAAATAACTCAAATTCTTTTTTAAAGCTTCATAAATCTAAATATCATGTTTGAACAACTTCAAAGCGAGCTCTCTCTAACTCTACAGACATAGTGTATACTAGAGGTAGGCCCCTACACGTCAAAAAGTAATTCAACAGTTTATTTTTAGTGACAACAGCTCGACCAAGGCTTTGAGTTCCGGCAGTAATCCAGTGCCCTCCCCTGTGCCGATCGAATCTCTGAATTTTGACCGGAGAGAAGTTCAGTTGAACGCCAGCCTACGGTTTATGAATAACAAAAATGTACCTCTGATACGAAACAAAATAATGTCCATTAGGTTGAAATAAATAAAATAAAACATAAAATAAAAATGTCCTTGAAAACAACAATTTCCGGGGACTACCACTAGAGTGCTGAGATCCAGCAGGTGCCGAGAGAAAGACGGCCAGACGTAGGAAACTCGGGAGTCAAAATCTGAGATAGCTCTGCACCATAGCCACCAAGCTGAAAAGTGCGTATCTTGGAACTAACATATTTGTGTTTATTATAGCCTTCGAGTTATCAAGCAACATCGCTAAGTTCAGCTGCTCGTGTGGCCGTACAGTTTGATCCATAGTTTACGCTTTTCAACATCATTTTTCGGCTTAGGACATGCCAAAAATGACGGGATATGCAGCATAACGGCTGTCGCTGCTACACACGCCATATCAACACCGTTTCCCCATTCTTAGTGGACAATTTCTTGAGCTATTAGTATAGACTAAAGTAAGTTTTACTCTACTACGTGTGGTTTGTCGGGTAAAATGGCGGCTTGGAAACGCAGAATGCTGCGTTCTGATTGGTCAATTAAGCCGTCCGTCATAATCCTGGCGATAGGTCAATTTGGGCACTAGACCGAAATAATCGACTAATCACAACGGTAATAATTTCATAATTTTGTAACAGAAACGAGTACCATTTATCGAAAATATAATCCAGTTAGACATGATCGTTCCTGACAAACGCACGGGGCATTAGCCAAGACAAGAAATCAGTGGCCGCTATTCGCGACTGAGCTTTGGCAGTCAGGGTAAAAACTTCGGTTAGATTCAGAGTTCGCGGCAAAGATGACTCGACACTAAAGTGGTTTGAAAATTAAATTGTGATCAATAAAGGGTTATAACTACCGTCAGCTCTGAAATCAGGACTGTCCACAGACTGAGTAGACTCGGCTTCACTTGCCGAAGACGTCGGTGCGTCAGAGTCGAGTTCGTACGGCCTCAAGCACGAAAAGACTGCCGATATGGCGAGGTCTAACTCATTATCTGTTTTACTTATAGCCTGAGTGTCGTATTCACTCCTATCTCCATACCTGTCTTCATAAGACTTGTCAAGATCACTTTGAAAGTCTTCTTAACTTACGAAATAACCTCTACACGCCATTGCATATATACTGTCAACTGATGACATAACGAGGCAGGAAACCAAATAAACATCAATTTTTCTTTGAAATTCGAAATACCTCAATTATTTCCCAAAACTGTTAGACACGTTTTAAACTTCAAATAGAGCAAACGCTTTAAAGTCCCGACTTTAACTTGCACATTTTTATAATATAACATTGTTTAACAACATATTGCGCTAGATGCTGCACGTCAGCCATTCACATGCTCAGAAATTCCGGCGGTTCACATGGTCATATTCATTAACGTACAGAACGATGAAAAATGATACTTATGCTAGGGGATTTAAGCCGGTGTGTTACTTGAAGTTGTTTTCAAGGTGGGTTTGTGATGTACATAGTTTGAGTCTAACTTTCTGTTGTTCATTCAATTGTTGCTAATTTGACGTCATGATACGTATATCACAGTTTGTTTTTTTAATTCTGCACACACAAAGGCTACAACTGATTACCTTGGCTGGTAACGCAGGGTCAACCTGCTAAGACATCTGTTTGGTTCGTAGGATGGCAATCGTCATCGAGAACTAATCAGATGTGTTGGCTGGTGGACCTAGCGGAACCGGCAGCCAATGTCATCTTGATCATCAATCATATTTTAATACATTCTACAGGATGTTACATTTTTGTCAACTTTTGAAATATGTCGCATTCAGCAACACGTCCAGTAGGGTAGATTTAATTCTTTTTAAACGTCTATCTTAAACTTTTGAGTGGATTGGTTAAGTACTGTTCTACCACATCCTGTAAAACACAACATACACAAACTTGCAAAATATTTTCAGTAACTTAGAAAAAACATTTTTAATTCAGTTTTGAGAACAAAACTAATGTCATTTTTGAGTATCATTGAGAAAATTTTGTTACCCTTTTTCTAGTTCATAGTGACCTTTCCCAGGTCCTATATGCCCTCCATACACACTGTTCACCCATCTCCACACCCACTGTTCACCCGTCTCCATACCCACTGTTCACGAACCTCCAAACCCACTGTTCACTCTATCTCCACACCCGCTGTTCACCCATCCATGGTTCTTTGTCTCAATAATGACAGGTACGCTACCGTTGTTTTCGATGCCCAATGTTCCCCTGTCGTTATGTTCTATTGTCCTGACGTTCCTCCGTCTCAAAGATTCAGCGCCCTGGTATTGATCATCCGATGCCTGTTCACTGAAAAGTGTCCTAAGTTTGTTCAATTCAACTCCCGGTGTGTCGTTCTTACGCGCATGGGCTCAAGCACCTGCTGCATACCAAGACGTCGCGCAAAAATTAAATAAACGAGAAGAGGAGTTACCAGGTTTGGGAACATCGGGTCCGGGGGGACACACTATCGGGGGGACACCCAATCGGGGGGACATGGCGATGAAGGAACGGAGTCTGGTATCATCGTTTGAGGAGCCGTTGGATGGGAGAATAAAGAAGCTGGGGGAATTAGGGACGAACTCCTTTTTTGACATAGCGTTGGCACTGCAATCATTTTCAGAAAATGCGTTTTCCTGTAATTCAAAATCAAATCAGCATTGTAGTGAATCCAAACATTATAAAATTTGAGGATGTGATTTGGCCGGTTAAAACCACAAGTGTGAGTTCCGGTTGACTTTGATAAACAGGCTGATTTTCTCTTTAAATGTTAGAGTTTACTTTAATTTTGTGAAATTGAAAATGCTCACAATTTTCAAAGTAACAGAATTTTTGGACCGACGCAACGTAATTTGTTAAAACGTTCTCAATAAAGAAAGTACAAAAGGTCTGGAATTAAAATGGTGAATCTGTATCGCGAGATCTCGTTAGTGAATCTGTATCTCGAGATCTCATTAATTTATCGATTTCTTTAGAAAAACCAAGTGCTTTGAAATTGTACCTATGAAAGATTTGTAAATGAGTTATTAAACTATTTGGCAGCGTTGTGGCGTAGGTGTATATAGAGGAGGTGTAGGTCGGAACAGATAGAAATAACGAGGTTGAGTCTATCTAGTTCCATTGTAATAGCGGAAGCGATACATGTAGAATGTGAAGCATGCTGGGTAAAAGTGAACCAATCTTAATCAAGAGTAATGCAGATCCTACATCATGATGTACACTGTAGATCACGCAACGAACTCCCTTGGAAAGAAAGAAGACAATCAAAATGTGACTAAAATACACAAACACAATCTGCGACATCCTCCCTCACGCAAAAATACAGTACAAACAATATACACAAGAGATATACGCCATAAACATGTAAAAATGCACGGGTTATGAGAAACTAAATAACGTATTCGAATCAGTCATTTGTCCAGAGTTGTATATTATCACGTGACTGGAGAGCTGCCAGTCGTGTAACTATATAACATGTTTGGGACTTGAAGGCACAGTGGTGTGGCCACATTAGTTGAGGTACTCGTAGTGTTGGCTGGTGGCGGATCCTGAACGCAGTCGACTACAGTCTCAAGCAGCCGAGAGTTTCCTTATAGGACTGTTAGTTCTTACGGCAGAGTGAACTTATCCATCGCGACCGCAATTAAATTGCTCAACTCGAGCTATTTTCGTGACTTGTCGTCGTGAAACAAAACAATAGTCGCCGATGTTGATGGTTGACATATGGTTACGTCGGGTTACGAGTTGTTTCGTTCACGAAGTGCCGCTAAATACTGGTGTTTGCATCAGCGAAACAAATTGCTGCGTAAAGTAATCATTTGCGACTTAATTTAAAATCAATCCATTTGCGTAATTCACGCACGTTAATATTTAATTTACGCGCGTAAATTACGCACGCAAATAATTACTTTACGCCATTAAAAGTTACTTTACGCCGCAAAAAATAATTTACGTCGTTAATAATTAATTTACGTCACTAACAAGAATTGATTTACGCACGTAATTTACGTGCGTCACCTTCAACCATCTGACTAATGATAGATAAGCGCGAACGAGGTATAGCGCAACTGTACCGATGTCGCGTCGAAATCGTGGTCCGCCAAGTTCGTCCTCCTAAACTTCGCATAAGGAAAGCCCGTCTAATCAAAGAGACGGAGTGAACGGTTCAGGTTCATCGTCGGAGCTGGACACAAATACATGTATGAAAGTGCGGTCACTTAGAATACACTCCCATTCTGAGAGAATAGTGCGGAGTTCGTGAAACGTCACTTGCGATCGACCAAGGACCGTTTTAGCAGCACTTATTGTGACGTAGGAGAAAATACGGTTCAGCTAAAAATAGGTAGTTCGTTGGAACAGAAACAACACTGTTGAAAGATTCCTGCCACCTGCCGGCTAGCATGGGAGCCATTCAGTTATGGACATCTACACACTTTAGTTATTATAATACTGTATCAACACTCACGCAATACTCGCAATCTCCCGGTGCAACTGTATAAACAATCAACTTAGTCTCTACATCAGACGACTACACAAGTGATGTATTAAACTTCCGACACACTGTGGGTAAGTATTAGGAAATTCTCTGCTCATTTCTTGTACTCATTAAACATTGCGAGTTGTTTATCTAAATTTAAATTTCTAAAAACATTACCTGAGTATCAGAATTAGAACCACAACTGATTATAGTATGCAGGCGTTGGCCTCACAACACAGTTTATACATTATAATTCACAATGATACAATGTCACCTCTTAGCACTGTTGCTCTTGATATGTTTAGCACCAGACTTTTTAGTTCACAAACATTATGGCTTTTAAATTATCTAATTACTTTGCCATCGTCTGTAATGTTCGTCAGCAAGTTTTTGCGCACATCACCAAGGACAGGGTAATGACACATAACATGTATTTCACTTTCAATTAATTCCACAGTTTCTCTCCTCAACGTGCCGCCCTGTTTCATTATAAAGCTTGTGCTCTGAGCAACTTAAACGAACAGGTATTCTCCCTAAGTAGGGGTCTAATACGAACAGGTATTTTTACACTGTAGTTGAGTTTTGACTGTACAGTAGAACTGATATTTAAACGAATTAATAATTACGGAGTGCTAATTTTGTACGTCACAGTCAATTAATCTTTGAGTAAACTACTATTCAATTTAAAACAATAACTGGTATTCCAATGGACCCGTGTGCAAATGTGTTGACATACCAATAAAGTGAACTAATTAGAAACAGGTTTTTGCAACGTGATATACATATAAAACACATAAAATGATTACTACTTATTGCACACAATGATGCATGGAATTATCTTAGTTGGTTTGTTTCAGTTGAATGAATGACCATGGATTAAGACGAAATTTTTGTGGCCTAGTCATTTGTATCTTTTTTAAAGAGACACAATACAAATTTTGGCAGAATGAATAATTAAACCATCATAGTCTTGTTTCCGAAACTTCAGATTGGTTGTAATTCCTGTGTTTGATCCTAGTATTATTATCTCAATACAGACCATGAATCTCATCTCAGAGTTCAATCCTATTTGACTCTTACAATCGGCAACTAACTAGACCTGGACTTCAGTTTCTCATATTTTAATCCACCTTACGTTGGCCTGGATCCACAATAATAACATGCATTATTGCTAACTGGAATTCCTTACCGATTAAAATAAAAGAAATCACCTCAATTATCATACCTAAGCATGACATGAAACGGTGTGCAATCGCTTCAGAGTTGCCAGTGTGCTTAACGTTATTTCAACTTACCGGCGATCACAAAATTAACTTGTACAAGAAACGGATTGTTCCTTAACAGCAACACACTTTGACAGAATTTTAGAGAAACCCCACCATTGTGTCGGTGTGGAAACTTGCGATCATTTGCTCATAATTATCTTCTTTGGCTGCACAGCAAACCGAAATAAGAGAGTACAGCATTTCAAGATACTCGAACAATACTCTGATATTAACCACGCTTACTCCGAATTTCTGTAAGTTTCTGATAAACTTAATAGTTATAGAAAACTTGATTCCACTAACAATGTGGCTCTTATAGAAAACGTTGCCAAATTTCCATTTCTTTGCGGATTCATTTGCTGCTTAAACTGACGCAGCTTAGTTCTTAATTAATAATGTTCCCCATTTCTAACGACTCTTGATCATTATCGGCAAGATATTCTACAGCAGTATCGCACATGTATATCAAAATTTTTATGTCTATCCCTTTTTAAATTTATAATGAAAGTTTTATATAAATCGTCGAAATTATTGCTGTATTTGTAAATATGTACATTCATCTGTATTAAGTGATGCCCAGATACAACGTTATCTAGCGCTTTCTGGGCTTAACTCGTATTGTTGTACATTGAAATTTTCGAAATAAACAATAAAAAATCTCAAAGTTCAATTATTTGGACATTGAAACAGTCGGCTCTTTAGATTTATTTGGTGCAACTATTCATGATAATCCTTTGTGGTAGCCAACTACGATCAATTTGACTAGGAAAATTAGCAGATTGTGTGGTTTCTGAATATTAAATTAAACATTTCATTTGAAATTATGAACTCTATACATACTAGCATTATCTCCCTTCGTTATGATTATATCATATTGCTAAATGAGTGTAAACGTTATAAAATATACGACACATGAAAAAAGTTGTTGCAGTTGCCAAATCTATTTAGTTCAATGACCATATAGGTCTTTAATTTAAGACTGCAAAAATATTCAAAATAACATCATATTTGTTCATGGATGTACTCTGCTTTCGTATTTAATTGAATTTCCCGATTAAATCTTGCAAACGTTCAGTGGGCAATGCCTCGTCAAATATTATGAGCGACCTTGCTATTTAAAAACGTTTCACAAAATCATTTTTACTCATTCGTTATTCTCTCATATTAATTATAAAACAAATTGTGACTGCGTGCGTGTCAGGCTTTTGGCAAAAGTTTCCACACGGCCGCATTCATCAAAATTCAAAGCTGCATTCTAAGTTCGAGTTTCGTATGAGAGGACCCCGGATTAGTTGGGGGCGATACCACTGATTGAACTAGGGCAATTCCATCGTATTCAACTACACATTTGTTGACCAAAGTAAAAAGTGTAAAACAACAATTTTCCGTTTTCTTATTTTTTGAAATCTTAGCCACAACCTACTCACCCGAAACCTTCAGACTCCTGGCGGTAATGGATGACGGACAACTGGGGCAGGTTTTCAATTCTGACTCGGAAGAAATCTTTGTGTAGACAGCGTAGGTCAACAAGAGGTAAGGATGAAGTCTATTTCGAGCCTCGGCGACAACATGCCTGCGCTGAAAAATTCGTTTGGCCTCCAGCACGTCATCGAAATTCCAAACGGGTCGATCGTCTGAATAACTGTTTGTGTTTTGTGTACGGAGCTGGACAATGACCGTCACCATAACAGCTGTCAGCACGTGCATATTTGTTGCTTATCAGCCTTAAGAATGTGATCGTAATTATCTACTGTCGCTTTTATTTGACATTTCAATAGTCTAGAAAAGCCTTTGACCTTGCCGACGATTTTTGAACTTTAAGATATTTTCCGTGCCTCTATTACCCATGGTATCAATTTTTTAATAAATTTCTTTTATTTCTTTTTAAATGCCGATGGTGCACCGTGAAACTACATCTTTTTCAAATACTTAATGATTGCAAAAATGCAATATTTAAAAAATTATGATCTTTCGCTAGTAGTCACGTGACCGCGTTTCGTTTTGTTTTTTCATGGAGATCGCGGTAATTTTAAGTCACGAAATTTTTCTCACGAAATTTGTAATTCCTGTTTTTTGTATTCTATTACATGCAGCTGCAAAGTCGTCTGCGGCAATCCACTGAGAGCACTTAGGTTTAAGAATCTGTTGTTAAAATGACGAGTTCAGATTCTTTGGGCAGCAGAGTTTTGTGCGAAAGTTTCCGAGAAAAGTAGCGCACTGCTGTGGAGTACTCACCATTATATATATATGTATATGTATATGTATATTTATCCCATATATTTGAAAATACGGATGTTGTATACATATAGATTATTACATGTTCTCAGTCGTTATCCCCTATATTCTAGAGCCCGAGTGGATTTTGGAGAATTATCGCCCGAGGGGCGTCAACCGCGAGGGCGATAATTCTCCAGATACGTGAGATAACGACTGAGAACATGTAATAATCTATTTATTGGGGACAAATAAAACAAAAAGAATAATATATATTTTAAGTTGTATTGGGAATTTCAGGGTCACAGCTCTACAAATAAATATTTCACAGAAGGAACCAGATGGGTTCCTTAATTACAAGAGATAACACACACATTTCCGATACCCAAAGTGTAATTGAGTATCGGATACTAAGTGGCACAGGTTAGCATAGTACCAAATGGGTACATAATACCAACTGGGTCCAGCAAAACGGGAAAGTCAATAACAAGTACCGAGTGGGTACAAACTGCAAAATGGGCAAATATCATGTAAAGTACCAAGTGGGTACACCAAACAGCCAACTGGGCAATAACAATCTGCAAAGCAGGATCCAGACAAGCTGAATGAGCAGACCTGCCGGAGTGATAAAAACAGACCAGTGGCGGATTTAGAATGGGGCCGTGGCCCCCCTAAAATTCTCCCAGATTCCATTTGGCAGTTCGAGGGTGCGAATGTCTGAGGGGAAAAATCCTGGCTAATACTCTGCCCTGGCCCCCCTAACTCAAAATCCTGGATTCGCCCCTGGAGACACTGTAAGAAACGTGGTGTTGTGGCCATATGGGTAGGGCTGTTCATGGATGAACAATCCTGTCCACCGCCATAACCCGCGTGGGGGACGTGACCCTGGTAAAGGAGTGGGAGAAGAAGGAGAAAAAGCTAGTCGCAACTAATAAGAAATGGACCGATGCCATTCCCAGATTTGCCTCCATATTGTGGTTGCTGTACATTACAGGCACTTCTATTGACACCATACCACGGCCACCTACCAGACACGGCTATGCCTTAACTACAAGGGAAATTGCACTACATAACAGTGCAGGTACAAAGGTACCTGGAGGACCCGAGCATCGCATGGTAAATCTATTTATACCACATACTGAACGAGAAACATTGCAATGAATCGATCTTCCTTTCTCGACTCGCCTCGACTTTGTAACTACTTTCTGTGTCAGAGGCCCGGGGTCGGAGGTCGTGACCTTTTAGAAAAGCCGAGCTATTTTTTTCAAATAATGCCTTTACTCTAAAACAATTGAAAATTTGAACAAAATGGAAAGAAAGTGAATCTATGGATTAAGGCTTAGCAACTATTATAGCTTACTACACAGTTTATCACACTAAACTTCGACCGAGAAAATATCGTCTGCTAAAGTAGGTTGCCACTGGTAACTGAGTATAATGCTCAAGTCGAAGGATCCCGACGACACGATACCCGCATTCAAATTGGAGATCGGTGACTTACAAGTGAGAGAACGTGAGAGTTAAATTTCACTGAATTAAAATGTCGTTTTTATGGAAATTATGCGTCTTAGTTTTCATAGCGTAAAAATGTCGGTACAATGCCTTTTGTTAAACATGCGATTGTTGCGCGTGGTCATTTAAGTATTCTATTTTCACGTTCGATGACGTCAGCCGCTGAATGGTGCAGTGGTCAAGTCAACGACTCGAAACTTGCGCACCGGGTTCGAAACTCGCCTCGATTCCCGCCAAAATGTTATTTCACTAGTGAGATAACTAATTGGGTTTATTACACGGTTGTAATGGCTATTCGAGGCTGCTATTGTGGTATAAGTCACTTTCTAAACTGTGACATACAGGAAAGTAGAGCCAATCCGTATATCAACGGTAGAAGCCGTATTTCATGGTTGGTGAGTAGTCTCTTTGTAGAGTAACTTCGCTTGTGCAACGCCAAATTTGATTGAGCTCGGTCTCGTTGGGACATTCCCAGATGAAATGAGTTCTCGATGGAATATGGCAGTAGTATTTCTTTGTATGTGGGATAACCTATATGTTTATGCATATGTATGTATACATCTATATTTATAAAACAAATGTTTTGCGTGTTAAAGAAGAAGTTATAACGTTATTACGTGAAACTTTGTTAAACGTTTCGAAGTCTCAATTTTACTTGCATTAAACTGCTGTAGTTGTTGTCAGGAAAATGTTGAAGTTTATCACTTAGTTAATTTCGCATTGCATTGTAGTCAACTTCCGGGAGTCAACAGTACACCTATGAAGTCTCTCTTTGAAATTTAGATTCCTCCATGTTTTTTTTCTTGTCTTTTATTTTGTCCTTGATAGTTCGTGTAACTCAGGTTGTTTTAGTTTTCAGCTTAGTGACGTGTGGATATGGAAATTGCCGCCGAAGATGGGTCCGTTTTTCTCAGTGACGGATCTAGGATACCATGAGGGGGGCCAACATGTTGCCTCGGGGAATTGGGTAAAGCGCTATTGTATATGCAAGGGCGGCCCGAAAGTCGAAGGTTGCGGGAGCCAGGGATGTGGACCTTTTGTTCAGAAAATGTATCGATGGACTAAAAAAAAACGGGAACACGATTCTGCCACTACCGGATCTAGTTAATGAACTCAATATTTCTTCGCGCTTCACGCTGTTGCTGTTTCAATTTACTTGCGGCAGCCAAGGGGGGAGGAGGCGGGCCCCCTGCCCCCCTAAATCCGCCTATGAAGAAGTTGTTTGCATATCCTTCCGACTGGGAACGCGTATAGTTGCTACACCCGATTTGTCAATCATAACCTTGTCACCTTTTCGGGAATCCGGCGTGGTTTGTTGGCGCGCGTTTGGTTATTTTAGAGTATTGCTGACGATTAAATGTAACTCATATGGATTTCTACTTTGCACTACTTTGTGATTCGCCCATGTAATATCCAATCGTATTAACACATTCCAAGTCATGTGAGAAATATTGTAAGCATAACATGGATTATTCCCAAAGCGATTTTTATCGATTGTCTTCTCGATCGTAAAGGCATTTCACACTTATTTCGCGCGCATACTAATCAAAAAGATTCTGGCTAACACTGCACTAAATACAGTTCTGAAAACGGTACCAATTTGTGAAAATAAACCTCTGAAAAGTAGTATAGTATAACGTAGATCCACTACAGGATTTTGGATTGTGAAAAAGTTTCGAAAACCGATTCTTGTTATTTTTTTCTGAGACCAACACATTTTAAAACCTTCAAACATTCGGCCACTTTTATATTCTTATGGGGGTCAGTAAGTAGTTCCAATTAGTCGATTTTGAACACACTGCTCTCTGCTGTCTTAAAGACACAGTCTCTTACTCTTTAAGTGAGTATTTTAATAAAGTATCGTTGTAGCCTACAACGTGCTCCAGCCAAACATTACCAGACCCGTATTTATAGAATTCTTTTTCATCTTAGCCACGCTTACCTACCAACGTCGTCCAGTCTTTTCAACATGTGACAATTTGCGTCATATACTCATGTGCAGTCAGGCATTTCTTGCACTTACAGCCATCAATTCACACGTCTTGTAAAATAACAAGTGCAGGTGTGCCGAGGGTATGCCGTCCTAATTCCCATAATACAGCGGCATCAGTGGCATTACCACCTACTCTTGAAATGAGCTTACACACTTTTTCTTGAACATTTTGCACGGCATTGTTTTGCTGAAAATCACAAATCTGTGAACCATAACACGAGATAAGGATCTATGACACTATGAAAAATCTGTAAAGCTGATACAAGGTACGTCCATCAACGTACATGTACTTTTCAAAGCGAATGACATTCAACATGTCTTTCTTAGCCTTTAATGCGAATTCGTCAACGTTTTTAACCATGACGTTCCCAAAGTAGGCACTGTGTATGCACATGCGTACATGACGTTCCCAAAGTAGGCACTGTGAATGCACATGCGTACATGACGTTCCCAAAGTAGGCACTCTGTATGCGCATGCGTACATGACGTTCCCAAAGTAGACACTCTGTATGCACATGCGTACATGACGTTCCCAAAGAAGGCACTCTGTATGCACATGCGTACATGACGTTCCAAAAGTAGGAACTGTGTGTGCACATGCGTACATGCAACCACTTTAATGTCATGTGACATGTAAAACCATTTTTTCACTTTTTAATCGTCCACCTTTTCTCAAAACAGCCATGTTTGTCGTCATACCTTCATTACTTTATCACAGAAAATTATGAACACAAACTGTATTTAAATATCAGATATTAGCCGTGTTGTCTATATACAGAAGATGTAAAGTAACCGGCGACTGGTCGTCATCAAAACACCCTGACGGTCTGATATTTTCAATGATTCAATTACGTCATTGAGAAAAATAGTAAATTAAAACCGGTTTAACACAAACCCCTGATGTACACCAACATTACAGTGAAAAGTGTCAGTATGCCTACCCTTCATCCTAACGCATCATTCAAGTTTTCAGGTAATGGCTATAGAACCGGTCAAATATTTCCATGAATATCATTTTAAATTAAACAGCGAAACAAAGGTTGTCGATTTTTTTTAAATCTTCAAATAAAACATAACATCTACATCTTGTGAGAGCCTGGAGAGATGTAATAATACTTTAGCCTTTAATGTAGCCGGCATGCATTTGCCTAAGATGCAATTCTTTATTTATAATATTGAAGAAAGCCTTACTTGAACTGTTTGATAAGGATATAACTCTATAATTATAAGCAACATGTGGATTTGCGACTTCAAGCAGCAGACAGTCCTTTTAAGAGGCAACTCGTGTACGTCCTAACCGTATAGAATTAATTATAAAGGTGTCATAGTATTCAAATATACTCTAAAATGCACTTGGGATTATTTCTTGGAAATCGCTTGCTTCACTGGCTTGCCTCATACTGTTCTGTCTACCTTACATTCGGAGTGCCATCACTCGTGATAATCTGTCATTAATATCCGTCTTGTCAGTCAGTTGTTGGTCGAATGACTGGGCGCATGCGCGCATTTATCACAAGTGGGAGGAGATCAGAAATTCTGTGGTCAGTAAGAGATTTCCCTAAGTGCGAATTTCAAAAATCGTTAATTTTGCGATGTTTTCTGGAAACTCTCTCACACGGGAGATTGAATAACTCTCTAGTAGACTTCGAGGTGGTACTTTCGTCAGAAATTGTATAAAAAAATATTTTTGACGAGCTTTCGCGTTTTTTAATGAGCTCTCGTGGGGTGCCGTCTATCAGTATGCACACCGCTTTGTTGAATGCATGCAGTTGCTTATCAGGACATTTACCAATAACTGTCGTGGTTTTAATGTTGGCCTTCGATGTGGCTGAGGAAATCGGTATTTCCCGTGAATAGTTTGATGTAATAATTCTTAAAACTATTATTCCCATTGTATCCGCGTAGTTGTTGTCCAGCACTCATCGACGCCTTGATGTTTGTTTAGCTTGATTACGACAGCATTCTAATTTACAATTATTTACTTATATTTTTACCACAGACCTTTGATCACTTTTCATTTGCTGCGTTACATACACGTTCTTTAAGATTCATTTGTACACTGTCCGGTCCACAGTTATTAAAACACGTTTTATTTGTTTGGTTTTTTGGTTTTAAACCCATGAAATCTGAAGAAGTTTTCCAAATCTGTCCCAGCAGTGTCGTTATTGTTTAATTAGTTAATTTCCGTAGACAAGTAATTTTGTGCAGTTTGGCTGTTCGTATTTTCTTTACACTTATTACGAGATCCTTTTTCCAACCGTCACTTTTTATGATCACTTTCTATAATTTCCTAAATAGTAAATAGTTTAAACATAGCACTTTGTATTACAATGCGCTTATTAATTTTGTAAATTATTTTAGTCAATTAATAGTTTACGTTCTAATAACTGGAGGTTTTGAACTCTTTCCAGCCGATCTTTCGATTTGTCGAGTGTTATTGTTATGACTACATCACGGTCTCTCGTACAATGTCACCAACCCTTCTATTCTCAAGAAATACTTTGTCACAACAGTCTTTCTGACAGTATTTGTTTCCGAAAATTAGTTTCCATCGAGGCACTTTAAAAATATTTACCCATGCATCATACCGCAGCAGCCACAACTTAACATTTTAAATAATTAATCAAAAATCTCACAACATCTGCTATCTACGTGGGTTGTTTGGATGGTTCATCCGAATTGGCTATTTTAGACACGCTGTTTTAGTTTAGCGCACATCACGTGACCCAGGATGCAACATGAACTCTTTAATAATGAATTAGATAATGCAATATTATGGATAACGGCGATTCCTTGTGTTGACGCCGCAAATTGCTAACTAGTCTAAATGTTGATGCCAAACACGATTTGGCAAGCTATATGTTTTTATTGTCCTGCTAATGGCTTATAATTCCGGGATGTAAGAATGTCTTATGAAAACAGATAAACCATCTGAAATATCAGTTGATGAGAAAGGACACGCTGTTCCATATATTTCCCATTGTGAAGATGTATGCGCGACAAGCCAATGGCTGCAGCTGATAAATAGGGAGAATGTCGGTCCCAGCCGTTGTCAAAAATCCTAAAATAAATTATTGAACTTCAACTAATCAAACCATGTAGTTGAATTTCTGACCAGCAAATTTGAATCGGGATCAATCGGAAGTTACCGTCGTGTTCTCGTTACTCTAGTGTATCATCAAACACATGCATGTATCCACGGGTAAAAAAAAAACAAGTTAGAAAACTTAATTTATTATTTTCATCACGAAAGCGCTTGAATGTTAACAAAGTTGTCCTCTTAAAAAGACAAAATTAACCGTGATTAGGTTTACAAACCGATACTCCTTGAATAACAAAATATAAAACGAGTAGGGTTCCAAATCTGGCCTTTGTGCACCAGTCCTACTGCAGCGACATACAACGTACAGCGATAAAGCCGGTTGCACGCCCGAATAAGGACTCAGTTGTGTTCCGTAAATTTCAGCGTACGTGTAAACATAATTTCATCTCTGAAGTGATATAATTTTCTGTTAACGTATCTTGATCATGAGTTTTTCTCTAATAGAACCCTTAATTTCAATGATAACAAATACCAACTTTTTAGGCGTTGCATGACAGCTACACGTACCATAGCTATATATCCTCCGTCCATGTAATGCATGTGAATACTGCATATGTATGTATGTGTACTTATGGGTAGGTTGATTTGATCCCTGTTGAAACCGGACGTGTTCCCGTTTTTTACGGATAGCAAAAATTGACACGTGCGCATGGCATAGCGTTTATTTGGGAGATGCAAGAGTCACGCACTGTAGAATACATAAAGTGTCGCGCACCGGTCGGTCGTCTGCTCGGTAACCTGGTAATTGGTTTTGGGCATGTGCTACCTTTGACATCTGAGATCATCTGAACTTCTGACCACTTGAAACACCACTGCGATGGAACGATTTCTACGAATCATTTATATATCTACGTGCAGGAGCGGTTCTCATTTGGTTGACCGCTATCCCACAATCCTTTGTGTATATATATATTGTCTCGCGCTGTCGACACAGTGTGCTTTTCGTATCCGATTGCCGTACTCATGCGCAATAATCGTGAACGGAAAACGACCACTGCATGTATCTACGCTGTCCAACTTCTTACACGACAGTAAGTCAGTATAAGAGAAGTGGCTGGATGAGTATCCGTGTACATGGCGATAGAGGCACGTGGTCCAGAGGAAACATGGTCCAGAGACACGTGGTCCACAGAAAAAATTCCCCAGAGGCACGTGATCCAAAGGCACATGGTCTAGAGGCACTTGGTCCAGGCTAAGTTTGTCTAACTGTTGATGAGAATCCTCCCAATAGTTATTGATTTTTTTGATTTGTACATGTCTGCAGGTCAACTGTGACTGTTCGCTCTGCCGTTGGAAAAGAGTCATTTACAAGCAGTCATTCGGTTTTGTTAGTAATATTTTGGGTGAGTCGCGTGAACATATTTCGGTAATATGAAGCAGCACGCTGTGTCAGTGTTTGTATGAGATCAGGAATAATATCTTAAATTATGTTTGGTCAATCAAAATTGATAAGATGTTCTCGATTCCGATTGGACAAATTCATTGCCAACGAACTCCCATGAGAGGCCCACCACAAAACCGGTGTTGATTGTGAGACTGTTATGGTCTATGCAAGATGACGATGCGCGACTTTTGTAAGCAATCGGGCCAAGTGTACATGGCTAACAAACCGTGATACTGACAAAATCTAGCCTGTCCTCCTGCCGTTTAATAACATAGCTTTATAGCGTTGTAACTAGGTATTGCCAGAATCGAAATGACAAAAATTCACCCGCAATTAACATTTTTCTCATAGTGACATGTTCAGCGTCCTCTCACCATTTAGGGAGGCCAATCTTGTTTTGGTATTCATCTTTGATTAAGGCATGGCACGTGTTGTTAGCCTACCCAAAACAAACAAAAAACATTTAGGATAGGTTTTTGATTGTCTTGTTCATATATTTTACAAATACGAAACTTCAACTGAGTAGCATTTCTGTTCACAAGGTGATGAATGCATGGATGATTGGTGTGAGTCAGGAGCGATTTTGTTCATGACGTCACATTTGGGGTACTGGTATTCACCAATTCGAATGTTGATGCTCTAACAACTGGCCGATCGTGTAATCTTCGGGAGTTTTGCGGCTTGTGCCGGACATTCTATAATTGTTAACAGGAAGCGAATACAATTGGTTAATAAATATGCCGCTAGGGTTCTGAGTGGAATGAATGTTAATGCTCTAATTAGACTGAGGGCAAACAAGCTGAAGTGACAATTGTGTGATGTTTAAGGATTATGCGTGACTATTTTTCTGTAAGAGGAAAGACATGGTTTTTATTTTAAATTTTTAAAGTATTGAATCACCCAGTTTAAGGGTACTCACACAATTAGCTTTTATTTTCGGTACGCATACCCAGAAAAGATGTATGCGCAAACCACTGGCAGGTCATAGTTTAATTTCTGAAGTTGATCAACGCACGCTGGTTCCAAACAGACCCAGTCCATTTGCTGGTATCTAGTCACGTGTACATCGCCTACAGTTACTGTAGTAGTAGCAAGCCAAACCGAAGCTTTGTTGGTACTAAGTTTAAAAATTAAATGTAAGCAACAATAACTGACAATTTATCATACCGAAGAGAGAATTCCCTGCCAGAAAATTCAGACATTTATTTGTACATTTGTACAAAATTACGTATTGACGTCTTTCACATGACTAGATTCTTGGAATAGCAATGATTGCATGTAACTATAAACAGTTGTCACCACCTGTGCAGGCTTCGTTCGTATTTTTAGATTTGATGATCATGTACACAACCATTAATGCCCCGGCAGATGTCACTAGAAACACCGACAATCTGGATTGTCTCAACACTACTTGGCCCAAGAACATATGATTAGCAGGGCAGACGATAAGGTCATCACAAAATAAACGACATATACGTCACACTTCCTAATTTAACTCCATCGAGTTATAAACTCTACCCATTTTCTTCCCATTAACCTTTCTCAAAGTTAATTGTCGAAGCCGGGGTGGGGGGGGGGGGTTGGTGTACAATAAAATGTAGACGCGAGATATCAGGGCAAACACAGAAATTTTGGAGTTATATGCTATGAATTGTTGGATTTTTTTCTCTTTCCTTCAAATTACACACCAAGAAAATGGAATATATCGCCCTGTCACGTTAGTAAAAGTCTCGTGACGAAGAATTTCAGAGTTGGTAAACCGATGGTGACATAGCTGGACACAGATTCACCAATCTGAAGCGAGAATCATAACCACAAGATAACGTGGGTGTTTTTTTCACATGATAACGCGAACGATACACATTGGGTTCGAGAGAGTCTTTTCATTAACAAAACAGGTGACGGGGTACATTAAGTCGAATGTCGGAACACGGCGCAATCGTAGCGGAACTATGGCTAAGTATAGGCTCTCCCTCAATATCTCAGGCGACCGGCAGTGGCGCTGGGCACTACGACTCCGTTTCTGTCGTCTGCTTCACTGTGCAATGAAGAAAATTATTTCATTTTTTAAAGAAAATGGAATCTGAGTGATGGTGAAAAAACTGAAGCTGCTGGTAAGATGTGAATTTTTAACGAAGCCTTAGTGAATCACTCAGAAACTCATAATTCTCGCTTTGTCAAACCTTAACTTAAGACGATTTCCAAAGCAATCGCGTCATTACTGCCAACACAAAAAACAGATTTGGTCTTTTGGGCAATTGAAGACTATTTTAAATGCAACAAATTTATTACAAACTGATTGCACAAAATATAGGCCTACAACATGTAATAAGCATTACAGAAAGAAGGAGGTTCGCGCGCAAACGCTGTGGACCATAAACAAGTAGATCTCTTAGTATCAAGTGAGGAATTTAAATCGTGGTGGTGCAGTGGGAAAGCACGTGCGCTCTATCCTCTAGGTCGTGAGTCTGTGGTACTTGCAGTTTTTCCTGATTGACACCTTCTTCTTTTTTGTTGCCTTTTTTTCTTGGATAATACTTCGGGAATCAAGGAAAATGCTTGATTTCCTGGGCGCATCTACAATCGTGCTTTGAGCAAATGTTTACAGACAAAATGTTGCCCCCCCTTGTGATATTCTAGATCAGCCACTGTGTGCTCATCTCGGGGCATAAATGTATATGTCGTTTAATCTGGGCTACAGGGAATCGTCTGTTTGGGAACATGGTACCTCATAATGGAGTTTACTTGTTCACTCGCTTCTAGATAAACTGAACAGCTACTAGTTAAAGGAAATGATAGTATAAGGACGTGACCTCTACAGGTCGTTCATCCGTATGTCTACTGGCGCTTCCGCTTTGGATGGCTCATGTCCCACAATGACTTGTGAATATGACGTATTATCCAATCCTTCAATTCGTCATTTTTCAAAAACTTGAAACTCCTAAAATCACGCTTTCCATCAAAGAAGAACATTTTGTTAAGGACGACTTCTGGTTATAAAACATGTCTGAACTTCTTCCTGACCCAGATTAGAGGTGATTAAGGGGGTTCGACACAATTTGTCAAAAATCGTAAAACAGTCGTTGTGTTATGACAGTTACTAATTCGATGAAAAACACGACTGTATTTTGTGTTACTCTCGTTCATAATCTCTGTATAATTTCCGGTCTCCGGTGTGATGTAAATCAAATTGCCCAGACACTTCAAACAAACAAGTAGCTATATTACAGTAGCTACACTGTATATTACAGTAGCTTCAATTTATATTACAGTAGCTACAATGTATATTACAGTAGCTTCAATTTATATTACAGTAGCTACAATGTATATTACAGTAGCTTCAATTTATATTACAGTAGCTACAATGTATATTACAGTAGCTTCAATTTATATTACAGTAGCTACAATTTATATTACAGTAGCTACAATTTATATTACAGTAGCTACAATTTATATTACAGTAGCTACAATTTATATTACAGTAGCTACAATGTATATTTCGAGAGCGCATGTCTCATCCTCCGGCAAACGATTAACTGAACGTGGTGGAAGTGAAATAAACAGTGAAATAAACCGTGGTAGATAGTGCTGATACTACCTTTAAATAATATTTCTAAACGTCGCAGATCCTTGTTTGGTAGTCGATTATTTTCATCTCATTACCTAAATTTAACTAAATGTGTCTTGCCTGCGCGTGTCGACAGGTCGAAAATTACGTCAAGCCGTTGAATCCTCAGTGATTTTCAAAAGAAAGTCCGTGGCGTGCCGATTTCGCCGAATGCTACTCCATGTGGGCACAGTTTATTGAAGATCCGTGACTTATTTTTCAGTTGTTAGTTGGGAAAGAATTCGCCTCTCGAACAGATTTTGGCATTGAACGATTTGAGATTCTGTGAGCCTACTTAGCTGCCCGCCTTATTATGTACGGCTGCCAAAATAAATGTGCGAATCTTACCGCGAGTTATCGTAAACAGGAAAGGAAACACACGGATTTTACCGAGTGACGTAAGCCATTAGATTTAGTCTTCCACTTTTTTACGCTGAACACTGCTGAGGCATAGTAATGTTTGTCTATGGTTTTCTACAACAACTGACGGTAATAACGACCCAACGGCCACGCATCTCGTTTGCTTTGTCACTTTTATATCAAATTGATTTATGCAATCCGTAATGGTGGAAATATACTCAATCGAGGTTACAATACACATGACGGTCTGAACTATAAGGTCAACATCTGTGGCACACTGCAGACGATTATGGGCCTTCGACAAACGAGTATCATTATATTGCTGTTCTTATTTACACCAGGTGGGACCAAGTATTTACCTGTGTCTTGTGAGTAAAACGTTTTCTCTTTTCTTACACATTTCTTTAGCAAGACTGTTAGCTATAGACAAGCCAATTAGGTTATGCATAAGCACACCCGGCATGTAGCGCCTGACCTACCTGTTCTGGTCCACCTTAGAGTATCTTCTCTCAATACTTCTAAACTTTAAACATGTTCTTGCATTTTAAAGGTTTTCTTAACAACCCTGGAGAACTGCCTGCCGTTATGTTAGTATAACAGAGTACAACCTTTGTCAGGAGAAATCTTTCTGCAATCTTCAGGGGTTATTTCCATGTAAGTGACATATGCATACATGTAACGACCCTCCACAGCTGGCCGAATAAAACGGCGTTGTAGTCAGCTTTACTCGCGACATACAGTGGTGAGTGCTGAACAAGACGCCAATGTGCGCTATACAACAGGGCAAAATTTTTCTTTGCAGTTTTGATTGAAATGTTATCACACGTATATACGGAAATTAATTTCAAAATGAGCGCATTTTACGAAATAAAAATTTGAAATGAGTGGATATTGATTTTAAAAGGATTTTCAACGAAAAAATACACTTCACCTTCTGTTCGACTGATAAAAATAGAAAGGGATAGCTCCTTTCAGAAATCATTTTTATAGAATAGCACTTCTCGGGTTGTAAAATGTTGGTAATTCTCTACAAAATCATACCATGTATGAATATGCATATGGTCAGCGGCGTAGAGAGAGGGTGGACAGGAGGGCCCACAACCAGTGTTCGAGATTCAGCAAATAAATGTGCTGGCCCGCCGGGCGAGTTATTGAATATGAGACCACATCCACATAGGGCTTATAGGTGAAATTTTGCTGGCCCGGCGGCAAATCCACTGGCCCCGGGCAAATGCACTCTTTCAATCGCACCCCTTAAAAGCTCATATTTCTGAGCCATGACACTGTGATTAGCAAGCACATCACACTATCAAATAATTCAAATGGCAGACGCACTAGAAAATTAATGACTCAATTTTCAACGTTTGTAAAGCACATGCGATCCTTAACGGCGTGAAACAGGGTATAACGCTAATAAAAGTAAGGAGATTTTTCAAACTCAACATGTTTCGATGTCTCAAACATCATCACCAGCACAGCTACATGTAACCAAGGTCACATTTAGTACGCAAGCCTGCACTAGCGTGTTACTCTAGTGTTCTTTTATGGGCATAAATGATCAAGGCCATGTACAATCTTGACCCACGCATAGTGTACAGTAGAGCTATCAGGACGCATCATAGCAACATAACTTCCTTGTCCACAGTCCAGATAACATGATCTGAGGAAAGGACAGAGCTTAGATTGATCACGCCACAACAGATTTACGCGTCTGATGTTAACTGGATGATTTTAAAGATACTTTTTCCGCTTAAAACTGCAGTACTACTAGTTTTGTGGCTGAAAAAAATAACAAAAATAGACTTTAATCCTCTTACTGTTATAAAATCGGTGTCAAGTTATAGGCCTTGCTTTCTGCTGTTACAGATCTTTTTTAACTTAGGACTGTCCCAAAAAGAAACTGTATATATGCTAAGGTTAGGCACCTAAAGTCAGGATCTCGTGATCCGGAACTTCAGGATCTCGAGATCCGGAACTTCAGGATCTCGAGATTCTGAGATAAATAAGCCAGGATCTCGAGATCCTGAGATCCCAAAATAATTAAATCGGGATCTCAAGATCCTGAGATAATTAATTCGGGATGTGGATATCCTGAGATAATTAAAAAAGAAACGCGCGATGCTATCTTTGGGAAACCGTAGAAATCAGATGCAAAATAATACCATCAAGTTAGACCAAAATATTATTACGAAATTCCGCGTTTTCGGCAGGATAAGTTATTTGTTTAAAAACGGCTGTAAATGACACACGCTGGCCCGTTTCATCGAAATTGACCTAAGACTAAAGAAATTGTCCATGTGATAACCGAAATTCGGGCTAAGTTTTTACCGAGGACGAAACTTCAGAAGATACCGTTTCATAAACACAAAGTCGGTTTTGGATTTCAGTCTTAACTTGGGCAGAATTTAACATAGTTTTTGACGTAAGTGAGCATTCAAACTACGCTTTCGCCACTTGTAGGTAGGTAATTCCCGGTTTGAAGCCGCCTGGGCCAAAGGTCGGTGCATACAAAGAATGAAGTATGTAATTGTCGGGTTTGTTGATTAATTTTGTCGGGAAATTGCTGGTTGTCTGGAATCGTACATCAAGAGTTTCGCTTGATGAACAAAATGCCAAAAAAGGAAAATGAAGTAATGGAATTCGACTTGATTTGATAACTACAGCTCTTGGTCAAAACTCAGTTGAGCATACAAACTCTAGCGGCTCGTCTCGGGGTCGCAAGCCCTGATTATAGAATACATAAGTCACGTACGAGACTTGGCATCTCAGAGTTCTATGACTCAGTACAGTGTACAATCCCTTGTATGAGCATCGCTATGGTTTTCAGAAATTAAGATAAACAAAACCTGCAACATTCGAAGTAACTGACAGAATTAACGGACATCTGAACACCGGGATAAACCCCAAAGTCATATTTTAGATCTTTCAAAAGCATTTGACACAATAGATGGTAAATGCTAGACCCACACTCATTGTAAGGCACAACTAGAGTCCAGCATTTATTCTTCTTATAAATACACCTTCGTGTACAAAACCAACAAACAACGAAACTGAAATCAACAACACACACTTGCATGGTTTTCAATCAACGAACGGTTGTTAAATGTCACCAAAACTAGCAACACATGATAACTCAGTTCTCTCAGAGAAATAACTCAACAATTGATACCTAAACTTACTATAAACAGTCAAAACGCACATACACGAACACATGCACTCACAAACATACACGAACACGTAATTACCACTTACTGAGACCATTAACGCATTGCATTCTGTGGAGTGTTGATATGTTACACCCTATTGTTACTAAGGTGCCAAGTTTATATGTTTAAGTATTTATGGTATTGATATCATAAGTCAGTCTTTCAACGTAAGTCCAATGTATGAATAGCGTGTAATCATTGTCATCTTATATTTTATATTAAGTTGTATTGTACACTAGATTGGTCTCTCTCTCTCTCTCTCTCTCTCTCTCTCTCTCTCTCTCTC
>NMRA01000300.1:131015-170200 GCA_002633005.1 Phoronis australis | reverse complement strand
CCCTCCCTCTCCCTTCCACCCATCCCTCCCTCTCTTTCCATTTCCCTTTCATCTCTCTTACAGACCAAAGTTCAGTGGTCCAGTTGTAAATGTAACAAAGTTGTACTTTGATAATAGGCAAAAACTGGGTTTAGCATCCTTTTATTGTTCATGTAAATCACAAACCGTATTGGTGTAAGTACGAAATTCGGTCCCATGTACTTTTATTGATGCTAGTCATGATTTTGAAAAGGGAACAAACAAAACTAATCACATTTGTATTTTTAATAACGTTTGATAGATGGAAAACTTTCTTAATAAGGCTCCTGCATATGTGGAAATTAGTAATTGTTGAATGTTTACACACTAGGTTGCATTAGTGTAGGGGACTTCATCCCCGACGCTATCGACCGTTGCATCTACTGGCGATGTGTCTACACGGGTGAACGCGACGTCTACGGCAACTACATTCTGAAACCACAAAAGAAAATTTGCCCGATAGGGACGGCTGTGTACCTAGAACACGCCATTGGCCCAAGCTCACCGTTCGTCGAGTGGGTTTACTGGTACGTCCGAGGCAGGCATAAGGGGATATGTGGCGAAAATGCGCAACTGTGCGTGCGCAACACACCACTGAAGGTGCATGAGTGCAGTCCTGTTACGTCACCGAAAAGTGAGTACGTGTGTCATCGTCAGAACGTCAAAGTTAATGGTATCACAAACCGTGTTTTATAATCAATGTTTAAAGCAATCTTTAATGGCATGTGGTTGTCAATACCCTCAAAGACGCGATGTGAGAGAAAAACTAAAGAGTTTAGACCTAGTTGTGTTCGTTCTGTTGTAATGGTCAGTTTAGAAACAGTATCTGGTCTTGAGAAGGACTGGGAATGCGAAGTAAGTTGAAGTTTGGCTCTCTCCAAAAGAGATGTTAGCGAGAGCACGGGAACAGTCGCCGTGTTGTAGAGATTTTGAAACGTAACATATCTGTTGACTTTCAACAAACTATAATTTTGACAATAGGTCTGAAAAGGTTTTGTTGTGATATTGTGACATTTTACCCGTTGACAAAACACTACAGGTCACGCATAGTTAACTCGCGACAGTACCAGCACAACAGTCACGTCTGTTTACCCTTAAACTCATTGGTTCGGAGATGTTAAAAACGTCAACATTTTATGGTTTCCCGTATATCACAATTTTGTACCGTCATCTATGTTTTACGTTTTCCATTCGGAACTAACACTATACTACACCGAACTAAAGCACTATTTTTGCTGCATCCCGCAACTAAGGAAAAACTTTAGTTGTTTTGTTCAAACATTGGGATGTTTAGTGTTTTTATAAATTGCTCAAAACTTGCACAAAATTCCCGAGAATCGAAGTGATGACTTAGAAAATGTGTTAATGTCGTGGACATTCTTTTTGTTTATTTATATCTAAAGGAATTTGGAAATGTAAATGATATTGTTGTTATGTTATGAGCGTGTAATTTTTGCAAAATTCAACTAAAATGTATGGGTCAGATGGTCAACACCTACAGACACGACCCAAAAAAACAAATTGGCATGCCGTATTTTTTTTGGGTTCCGGCGAAAATTACAATTGCACCGCCCCCTCTGGCGTTCAGTATCGTAGATCCATCACTGCAAAAGGATATGGTAAAATGAGCTCAATGGAAAAGTGATACGCTGTCCAAAATTAAATTCTGCGGGCTTCCTATTTGTCTTTAGTAAATTATAAGAGATTTATTGTTCAGACTAACTTTCTGAAAAGATTTCTACGGTAAGAGTTTAATGGAAAACAGCGTATTAAAGCATTCAACATAATTTGTTTGACTACATTTAATTTCGAACTTAAATGAAATTGGTTTTTAGCTATACCTCCAACGAACCACTGACCGACTTGGAATAAATCACATATATGGAATGAGCAAAGCAGATTCGTAATTGCTTTTATAACAGAAGATAGGTAAGGAACCATTTTATTGATTAACCGAGTTACTGTTAGGTCGCTCCCTATACCCGTAGCGGAAATACATCTGGATTTTCAGGTGACCCACGACATCCCAACGACATTGACCGACTTTTCACAGAGTGATCATTACAATAAAAATAGTAATACGCTTTGCTGGCGATTGTCCAAAATAGTGTGTCGAAGCGGTTTTTTTCTAATAGTCTATAAAACGCGCTCATTGTTTTTCCTGGGAAACAAAACGATATCTCTTGAAGCCTTTGTCAGAATTAGTACGTCTTTAATTCAATAGGTGGCATAGCTATGATGTGTGATTGCGTGTGGGTGGAGAGAGAATGGTTAAACCAAGTGTCTAATTTATAATGTAACTAACGAAAATTAACACCTGTGACGCCTGCTGTTAACTTGGCACATTAACAAGAATGATTTAGCTGCGCTATCGCCATCTATAGGATAACCTAAGCAATGGCAGTAAACGGTCAAACCTATTTTCTGCTGGGAGCAGCCGCGGCACTTAAATGCTTCCTAGATGACGCGAGTAGGTGCAATTCTAAATTTGCCATTACAAAATTGAAAAATACACTCGCATAACATCACCATTTGCTGTTAAATTTATGGTGTTGTAAAAATAGCTGAAGGTTCAGTGGTGAAGCCACGTCTTGCTCTATATTGCACGTCGGTGTAATGTTACAAAAACAACACGAACAGGTGAGTCTTTGCGTTTCTAAAACAATTTCGTGAACAACAGTAGCACAGAAGTAATTATTGCTCGCACAAACTTTCACAATTGAACGGAAGTTCAAATTACCTTTCTAATCAGTGTGTCCTCAGCTGTAGCATTTCGTGAGTACTTCCATCTGAATATTTTCTTTTTTTCTTATATGACTAAATGCCATACATGTAATTCATAATTTAACTAGTTTTCATGTTTTAGGTTGCATATTTTCTAAAAAAAGAACAGAATACATTCAACAGGAGAGGGCGCTGCAAATAACATCATTACCAAGGACTTAGAATCCTATTTCTGGCGTGCGTTCAGTAGACGCTAGGACCTACGCTAGGACCTTGGCTAGCTAAAACCTAGTCAAAGTCACGTGTTCTCATTTAAAACACACGGCAACATCTCACGTAATCTCGCGAAGTCTGGCTTTTTGGCGAGGTCCTAGCGTTACTGAACGGGTAGCTGGTGTCCGCGGTTTAATTTTTATATCTACAGCGGATACCAGAGTCAGGTCCCCATTGCTAGTCTGTTTTAAAGTAGCTTCAAAACAAAACTATAGCTACACATGACCATGAGAAGGAAGACAATAAAATTGTGTGTGCATGCAAAATATCCACTAGAGTGTTGTTCGGAGTGTTCCAGGACCCTGATAAATCCAATTGCTAATGCTTCAATGGGCGAATTGTAAGTAGAATTACAAAAATGTGAATATTAAGTTCTTTTTATCTTTAAAAGAATCGTGTTGGGAGGTTCTATTTTGCGGATGTGTTTTAATACAGCTGATTTGCTTTCAAATTCATTTTGTGCAACTTTCAAAAGACGCCGAAAGAGTACAGTGTTTGACTCGTGTGCGAACATTGTGGTCTTAACTTCATGATCATTGACTTTGGTCTGAATTGTCAGTCAACTTTTATGATTAACATCTCAATGACATAAAGTACTGAGTGAACGGACAGACTAGATAGGAGATTTGGGTGCAAGATATTTAACATACGTGTTCCGCAACAATTCCGATCATTGAGCACACAATATACTTGGTAATTTACATGTGTGAATATGTGTGTGCGTGCGTGCGCGCGCGTGCGCGCGCGGTGTGTGTGTGTGTGTGTTTGCGTGTGTGCGTGTGTGTTTGTGTGTGAGTATTACACCAGTCCAATGCTCTTGCAATTGCAATATAAAAAACAATTTAGAGGATTCAAACTAAAACTTGGTAAATGTTGATAAATGTCCATATAATGCCTGTTACATGTCTTACAAACTCAGGATATCGCAAATTTGTGCTCTATATTTTCACGGGGCTCTCCCAAATTATTTCAACAGTGTTAGAATTGAATGTATTAAAGGACTTACTACTTTAATATGAACATCACAGGAAGTCAGGGAATTAAAGTCAGTCGTGTAGGAATTGGGGGGGGGGGGGGGNCACAGACGAACTTGAATTTGTCTGTTAATTGGTGCTTATAGTATGGCCCTGTAACGTGTACTGGTTGCAACGCATGCGTGCACCCACCCTACAAAGTAGGGGGGCTCAATTTTTTTGAGAATGTTGACCTTTTACTAAGAAGGGGTTACGTGCAATCGCCTAATTTCTGCCTTTTTAGTGGACATAAGCCTCCTTTTCTACTTTTTCAGAATTTTTGTTTCTCTGAGGCGGACCCTTTTGCCCACTTCGCCAAATAGGGGGGGGGGGCTCTTTCGAGCTCCTGGTGCCCCCGGGTGCGCGCATGTGACGTGGGGGGCATCTCTGACAAAAGTCGTCAAAAACAAATCTTGATTTCATGTCGGCTTTTTCCTACCCCTTTCGGACTATTTGTCTCACAATTTTTACTTCACAAACTTTTTGTTAACAAAATAACACAGTCCTTTGTTTCGTATACAAACAGCTTCAAAACTTCAATTCACCACAGCATTAATGTACAAATAAGTCCAGACATTTTTGTGATTAAATGTAGTTTATATTCTGTCAGTGGAAGTGTGATTAAAACGTTTAATTTTACTGTTAGTTTTCCTTCTTCGGTCGCCTTTTTGTGTTTCAACGTGAGTTTGAATTATTGTCAGAAAGCATTAATGTTGGCGCAATGTTTATGTCTGTAATTTTCAAAATTTAGTCATTTTTCGCCAAACTCCATTACACGCGTGTGAATGAGGTGAAAAAGGTCAAAAAAAAATTGCAAGGTCGAAGTTCCCATGGAAACTATTTTTTAAGCTTCAATACAGCTCAGGGTTCACTGGTTATTTCAAAGTGTACAATGGTTGAAAGTGGTCACTGCTGAGTACCAGTTGTTAATTGCACACTACATCAGTTTTCCTTTTCACAGACAGATGTTACGACTGTACTTATGAGGTCGGTTTGGCGGGCTCATTTCAAGCGTGCAGTTTTAGCAACAAGAATCTAATCCAACAAGTGGCGACGCCTGGTTGCAGAAGTGGAAAATGTTTCATTCGTCGAGTGCATGACTCGCGTAGGTATCCTTACTTATTTTAGGTGCAGAGAGCGAATGCTACGAGTCGCCTCACAACACTGTGATTTTGTGTTCACAAACACAGAAAGTCTGTGAAAAAGAGATAAATCCTCACCCAAATTCCTTAATTTTATATGTAGTTTGACATTTCGCTGTCTCGATCTCATTTTCACGACGCGCTTTAACCACCGACTCGATTTCTGCTATCCATTTCATATCAGTCTGTCGGCGCGTGGTGTGTATAACAGGGAACTGTTGACCTACCTTAATATGGACCACAATGCACCACCATGACCCACGTAATACGTAGGTTCCACCTACATGACCTAGTTTGACTCGATGCATTGGAAATCGACTTGGATTATTAAACGTTTTTGTGATAATTAAGTTAATTACTCATTGCAAATTCAGTTGACATTGCGCGTGAATTATGAAAAAGCGAACATGTTCAATCATATTTAGGTTATACTGGTCGAAAACAAGTTTTCACCGAGTAATTACTAACCGAAGGCTTTCACCTCTCACTACTTAATTGTTTTTTTCTCGGCTTCGGCAAACTGACATAATTTTAAATTAGGAAAGCGAGTTCTCGAAAACGGCTCGGTGGATTTCGCTGAACCTTTCAAAACTTGATATTTATTCATCAATCTCAAAACACTTAGGATTTTCGATATAAATACCTAGTTTTTGCGTTGTGTAACAAAGACGAATACGACTGCAATTTTTTACAAAAATAGCTTACGTTTAGCGAGTTGATTTGTCATAGAAACCATGAAACGGAAAAAAACTAATCGAAAATTCTTAACAGCGGTTATGAGGCAAATGGCAAAGTTTTCATTTAAAAAATGTTTTATTAATATCGACCCAAGGGGTTGTTTTGCTATGAATGTACCTTTTTATTTTTTTTATTTTTATTTCTATTTTTATTTTTGCAGAAAAACATATTACAAACATATATACATAGCAAGTGTGCACACTGAGTCACAAATAACAACACTAAATACCAAGTATGATAGGAAGAGAGTCTAAATCAAATATGCAAGATCTTTCCACGTATTTAAATGTCGCTCCAACTCAAAATTTTGTTTACAAATCAGGTACAACTTTACAAAAATCTATGATATAAACCCGTAAATTATCAAAAATAGGTACAGCTTCCTTAAATTTTCACCTATAATAATATATTCTTTAAGCAAAACATGAGATCATGTACAAACAAACTTTTATTGCAAAAACCTAACAAAACCTCTTTTGCGGAAATATTCATATTGATGTGAAAAATCTGCTTGAGCCAAATTAGTAATTTCTGCCACAAAATTTTAACACATGTACACTCCCAGAACAAATGTATAATTGATTCTGAGACTGCAGAAAGAACATAGATTTGAGTTTATAATACCAATTTTTGAGAAAACATTTTGTTGGAAGAATGTTATGTACATGTACAATTCTATAATTAAATCACCTCATTGTTGTATCAGTATACTTGCCACTAGCACTATTTATGAAATCCCAATCCATACTTTCATTGGTCATTCTTAAGCTTAAATTCCATTTTACTTCTGAAGAAGGTTTACAGTACTGATATTTAACAAATAAATCATAAAAGTAATTAATGCTTTTTGGAGATCTAGTTATATTTTCATACACTTTGGACCATAATGGTAATAACACAACATTTTGTTTGTAATCAAAACTGTGTTCTGTCTTTTGAATGGTCTGGTGAATGCCGAAAATTCATTAAAAGGGGACAAAGCCAGCCTTTTTACAAAATTCAGTATAATTAATAAGTCGCCCTTAGGGATGAATCAAGTCAGTCACACTATGAAAACCTTTCTTAAACCACCTCTTATAGAATACCGTTTTTCCACCAATCATTACATTATTGTTATACCACAATGGCTGCAAAGATAATGGTTTACCATTATTTATTATTACATGTAGCTGTAAATCATAGAACGATTGAAAAACGTCTTTCCAAAATGGGTTTTTAATTTTCAACAAAAGACATTTAAAGTAATAATCACCAAATTTTAACAATTCCAAAGAATTATCTGGCAAATAATCCAACAACCGGATCCACGCATTGGCGTTATCCCTATTTTCAAAACTTTTTCTTATCCAGGTAAATTTTAAGTTTTTAATAAAGGATGTGACGAGAGGCATTTTAAGGCCGCCATTTTAAGGCCGCCATTTTAAGGCCGCCATTTTAAGGCCGCCATTTTCATAATTTTGTATAATAACTCTTCTAGCGACCCTATCAATCTCAAAGTCTGAACCGGGTGACTTATTTTTCATTTTCTTAAGTATGCCTTCAACCTCCTCCATAGTCACATCTTGGTCAAGTAAGGTACTCTCAGTATGCTACAGTCTGGGGAAATAAATGTGTCCAAATAATCATGAAGATTAATATTGTCAAGTTCTGTATCTTTACATTTGCAAAGGTCAAAATAGAAGGTCCGTATTGACTTCAGTATATCATTCTGATCACATAATGTTTGACCGTTTGTATCAATCAAACTGTTAATGTTCTTCTGAACAAAATTTCTTTTCTGAAGTCCACGAAAATATTTTTTTGATTCTCGCCATGTTCAATCCAGTAAGCACGTGATCTTAAGAAAGAGCCTTTAAGTTCGTGTGCTTGGAGTTCCTGTTGCTGAGATTGAAGATCATTGAAAATATTACTCAAAAAATCATCATGGTGATGATTAAAAAATCATGCAATAATTGAATTTGGACTGCCAAAAGGGCTTTCTTAACAGATATCTGTTTTTTTTTCTTTCTGGAACAATTGCAAATAGTAAATTCCTTCACTTTCATCAAAAGGAAGTCAAGAAATAAACTGTCCTCAATAGTAAGATATAGTTCACCATCCGGTATCTGATTTATGTTGTCAAAATTGTAAACCAGTGCTGCATATTCTTTTCTCACTTCGTAAAAAATCTCTTTAACTTTCTGTATATATTCTATGACTTGGAGGACTGATGAATTAAATTTCCAAAACCCTTTACCAGATGAGAAATTATTAAGTTGTATGGTAGTTGTATCCATTGAATGGTCAGTTCTATAGCCAGGTATTATCTCCGTTCTGTTTATAAGTGACAAAAGTTCATCCGAAACGAGAAAAAATTCTCATCTTGACTTTTTGACAGGGTTCAATTTACGCCATGTGTAGCCAGTAGCGTTTGGGTTACAAACAGGGATCTGTTAAACTTAAAACCTTTTTCATGACTTCAACTGCGTTTTTGGCATTGGGGTTATTAATATTTTTATAATTGACACAATCTATATCAAAATTCTGCACGAGATTCCAATCACCACATAGAATACCAAAATCCAAATCCATATCAACTATCAATTGTTGGACCTTTTCAAAGAAGTTCGGACTGTCAGCGTTTGGTCTATATAACTTTACAAGTACAACCTTGAAACGGTTCATTGAAAATATTTCACTAACTATAAGGTTCCCTTTATGATCAATAAAATGCTTTTTAGTTTGTACTCAAAGTTATTTGTTAAAGAGAATTGCAGTACCTCTAGAATTATTTGTTCCAGGACTGTGCACAAACTGGAAACTCCACTGCGAGCGAACAATGTTGACATCCTTTGCAGAGAAATTAGTGTCTTGCAAACATTATATTGAAGCATTTTTGTCCCTGGGGAACTTAAAAACATCTTTTCTCTTTTGGTAGTTCTGAAGCCCCTTGCAGTTAACAGAAAGGAATTTAATGGTACTCATCCTAAGTATGGTATCATTTCCATACTATAGCTCTGCAAAACAGAAAAACCGTAGCAAAGGTTCAACAAAGTTCGGGCTGAAACATGAGTTCCACTGAGCAGCAATGTCACAAGTAACTGGCCAGGAGTGCTGACATGAATGTACCTTTCTTAAAAATAAAAAATTAAATTAAAAGATGGGTTAACGTATTAATAATAATAATAATAATAATAATAATAATAATAATATTAATAATAATAATGATGGTGCATAAATATAAAACCTGAACTTCATTGTTTCAGAAAGCATATAATTTTACTGGTTGAAAAAGCCTAGTTATTATATACGAGTTTGAAGGGAGGTATTCCAAAGTAGTGCTCGGTGGTGTTTATAAAGTTGTTATTTATTTTTAAATGAAAACCTAAACATTTCATCTCTATGACCAAAATCGACCTAAGTGTGCTGCGAGCTATGTTACAAGTTTACGATTGTAGAAACCCGCTAACCGTCCAGCTTTGGAAGGCATGAGGTCACGTGCAGTGAAAGTCCGAACGGTGTGAATAGTCCGTTATTCTCCTTCGCCAGGCGCACGAGCATAACAACTCGTCACCCTAGTGATTGGTTCACAGTGATGAGAATAAGACCAACAGCCCGTTCAATCCCAAACAGTATGTGTATTGAGAAAGGGACCCGCAGCCCGGTCCGTCTCAAACAGTATGTGTATTGAGAAAAGGACCAGCAGCCCGGTCCATCTCAAACAGTATGTGTATTGAGAAAGGGACCCGCAGCCCGGTCCATCTCAAACAGTATGTGTATTGAGAAAAAGACCAGCAGCCCGGTCCATCTCAAACAGTATGTGTATTGAGAAAGGGACCCGCAGCCTGGTCCGTCTCAAATAGTATGTGTATTGAGAAAAGGACCAGCAGCCCGGTCCATCTCAAACAGTATGTGTATTGAGAAAGGGACCCGCAGCCCGGTCCGTCTCAAGCAGTATGTGTATTGAGAAAAGGACCAGCAGCCCGGTCCATCTCAAACAGTATGTGTATTGAGAAAGGGACCCGCAGCCCGGTCCGTCTCAAACAGTATGTGTATTGAGAAAAGGACCAGCAGCCCGGTCCATCTCAAACAGTATGTGTATTGAGAAAAGGACCAGCAGCCCGGTCCATCTCAAACAATGGACCATCAGCCCGGTCCATCTCAAACAATGGACCAGCAGCCCCCTCCATCTCAAAGATTATGTGTATTGAGGAAGGGACCAGCAGAAAGGTCCATTTCAAACAATATGTGTATTGAAAAAATTACCAGCAGCCCGGTCCATCTCAAACACTATGCGTATTGAGGATGGGACCAGCAGAAAGGTCCATTTCAAACACTATGTGTACTTTCTTTTCCTATTCACTCTGGAATGTCTGACCATGATGTAAACCTCCTCTACCCACGTTTCGGTGGATTGACCTGAGACTTAGAATATTTAACTACATGATAAAATTATTTAGCTTTGACTTCATTTTCGAGTTAAAATAACTTCTGCCCTCGGTGACAAAATGCCACGTAGTGTTGAAAAAATATATATTCTGCCGTTGAGTGAGGTAAACCTAGGGTGAAGACTGATCAGGATATTGTAGTACAGAATTAGCACCTCGTCTGGGGGACCGGTCACTCCAAACCGGCTATCAGAATACCAGTGTCCTTTCGGATTTTCTTGATGAAACGGGTTGCGGGGCGACGGAAACGGCAAAAATATGTCTGGAATAGAGCACCGTGCGTAGATGTTCGACTTATCTTGCACTATGTTTAGTCGGTTTCCACCGTTTTTCACCGTTGTCGAGGCATACGGAGAGGTGCTTGGCTGTGGCAGGGACTATGCCGAAATAATATGAGAGAAACCAGGATATCTACTTCGGGCCTGGTCGCGTGGGGTGCCTGGGACCTGGTCACTTAGGATGTCATGTCGCGACAGTTCTCTGCACGATCCTGCTAAAGGAAAACGCAGGACCATTAGTGTAGTTCACTTGTTAAAGATGATGTGAATTTACAACTTCAAAAAGTCAGAAGTTTTGTTGAATCGTGTATGATCATGAGTTGATCAACTCATGATCATACACGATTCAACAAAACTCGTCTTCATCTCTTTTACAGTTCGAGGCAAAATAGTTATCACCCGTGGCTGCCTGGATCGGTACTTTGGACAGTCCTACCAAGCGGGATGTGTTAACTATCCAGTCTCAGTGCAGGGAACCAGTGACGTACGCATCTACTGCAGCGGCGACCTCTGTAACAATGGCACAGCAACAGGCGATAATGTGGATCCTGTAGATGCTGTCTGTGGTCTGAGCTAGTGACGCCATGAGTGGCGCGGGCTTGACTTCTCAATAACATGAAGAAGTGGCCAATCAAGTAGACTGCAAGAGTGGAACTTTGAAAAAATCTCAGTCGACTCTAGCGTGTAAAACAAAGCGATTAGGGATGAAATGTACTATCGGGTAAAACCAACTCACTTATTGCTACTGTCAAACACCATATCACATTAAACAAAGTAGGAAACACAGAAACGTGTGGAAAATGTTGCCCTCTTTGAAAATCATTGTATTTCGATGAACACTTTCAAGAAAAGATGTACAAAAATGGAAAGAAATGCAGCACAAATTGCGAGTTCTCAGTGCGTATGACCTGAAACAGTTCGTGATTTGCGCGCAACAATAGTATCACCGAACATCAAAAGAGGGCGCAGAGGGTTGAGGAAGATGAAATGCGTTTTTGGCATCAAACGAGTCAGTGTGTATGTTAACGATGCATTTAAGTCACGATATTCTCCATTAGAAAGCATTTGGTCAGAGCAACAAGTCCATGTCCAAAGGTCAACATTTACTAAATATCCCTCGAAAGAACCACAATACAATACATAAACCACACAAACCATTTCAATAAAATCACTGGATCATGGTTTTATTAAAGCTGATGACGTATTAATTCTATGACCGTTGAAGTGACGACTGCAGGATTAAAAAACAACCTTACCTTTGCAGTTCCTTATTAGTTTGGTTGAGAAGACGACATTTTGTCTCCAATTTAGTGTTGACGAAGTTTCCTCCTGAAGCCATCAATCAACTCCATTTGGTAGATGGTTTGATGTCCAATTAGAAACGCTAAATTCCAGAATTATATGCCGTAACTGGCCGTAACCTAAACCCAAACTATTAGTTTTCAACTATGGATTGGGGCAACATTTACGGTGAATATATTTATGAAATTTCGCCTTTTCACAAATATCAACAACAACATTTCGTTCAAAGAGATGAGTACAATACCGTGGGCTAAAGTTACATTAAATCGTTTACCTGGCGAAAAAATCGAATATCGAAAATGGAATTAGCCCTTTTACTGTCATCAAAAAGTTTCATAATATTTCTTACCGTGAAAGGATTTCATTTCCGTTACCAACTCGGGACACAGAGAGTACTTGTCTCGTTTTCGAATTCACAATTTTAGAGTTTGTTTACCAATGGCCAGCAATAAGTTGTGAACTGTTTTTCTGAGTCGATGTTGGTTGCCAATGGGAACTGAAAAAGAATTCCATCACAGTGCGGAAGATTACGAGAACAGTTTGATGACGATAAAGGCCTGATTCGGTTTATTCGTTTTTAGCCAGCTAACCAGGGCGAAATGCAACTCTAAACTGAAGTATTGTATATAGATATACGTGTACATATATACGTGTGTGTGTCTGGGGCAGAGTTCGTTAAAAACGATACGGCACTCGTTGTTGGACAACTTTTTTTCTGCATTTCTCGTATTGTCTAAAAATACTCCTTGTTTACGGATTGCATATGTACAGTAGCTCCCCGAGCGACATCGTCAAAAGAACAAACGATAGAAAATTTGATTTAAAATTATATGTGCGTTTTAAAACATGTGTGTGCGTGTGCGTGCGTGCGTACGTGCGTGCATTTGTGTGTATGTGTGTGTCTGGTGTGTGAGTTTTTTTGCTGTCTTTCATTTTTTAAAACGTTCCATTGAATTATTTTGCTGATCGTAGTAAATGTGTACTGCTGGCTTGAAACTCTTTTCTTACAGTTTTCTGGACGAAAAGGACGAGACTAAGTTCAGCGCGTACAGATAATGTATAATGTATTCAAGTTTTGATATATAAAGGGCAATGCGCCCGTGCTTTCTCTTAAAAACAACCTTTAATGAGGCTACTGACTGTTTCAAAGCCGGCCTCGCCTTGTTCCTGACTAAGATTAGGCAGGAATTCTATCCTTGAGAAGAATTGCCAGGTAATTGCGCCTTCTGATCATTGTACATTTGTTTGTCTCGGCGGGTCAGTTTCAGTACTTTGTTTGGCTGTCAGCCGGGAATAACAGGCAACTATTGTAACCAATTTCAATTCAAACGAGGGAAAAGCACGTTTTGACGTTGCCTTTGAAGAGCAAATAGACATGCGAAGAGAGGTTGTTTATAGTAGTTTTTGTGTAATCTGGACGCTTGTCTGTAGGACCCTAGAAAATTGTCCAAATCTGGCATAATATCTCAGAAATAGTTGATTGGATTCATATTAAACTTTCAGATAATATGTTCTGTACTGTTCTGTGTACTGTTATCCGCAATGGGAATTGTTTTTAAAATGATCTTTTTTGCAAGATGGCAATTTTATGGTTTGTATAAAAAATCAGTTGCATAAAAATGAAATGATAATTACTATGAAACGAACTTTGTCATGTTATAGATGCTGTTAGTTTGATGCAACTGTATCTTTTCTTGTGTTTTGTTTTGTTTCTCTGTTGTTTTTGTATCTTGTTTTTGTTAAATTATCTTAAAACATGTTCACGGGACCCAATAAATACCAGATTGGAATAAGAATAAAATGCTAATTCTAGGCCTAAAGGATTTCTATTTTTAGAATACTTATTTTCAGCGTTAAATTTCAAATGTGTGTTGGCTACATATACTTGGAAACGGCTGTCCTCGAAATTTTTCGCATGAGCCTTGCTGATTATTTACTGGAAAAACCGAGAATATCAATACGGGTCTTTTGGGGGCACTTTCTTAGACAAAAATGCGATTGTAAGGAGAATCAAAGCTATTTTCTAACTGGATTACTACAGAAATGACATTTTCCGATACAACAGTGAAATAATTGCGGCGAGACGACAACACTGTGGGGGGTAGTGAAACAAATAAACACTTTACTGAGTTTGTCATATCTGAGTAGCAAGATAATATCACCGCTACTTTTAGTAGAAATCAACAGATCTTACAAAACGTCACAATTTCGAGATCTTATTTGTAAAGAATTCTATTTCCTCAAATCTTTGTTTTATTATTCTTTTTTTGACGTTCCTAATTACACGTGATAAAACCATGGAAACCATGGAAACAGAGATAATCGGTTTCTTCATCGTAAAGACTGTCGGACGTTACGTTGATTTTTCTCAAATTTGAAATTGGCGATTTCGGCTAAGCATAATTAGCGCTGTGTAGAACTTTCAAAACTTTAACTCTTACATGTACAACTTTCTGGTTATGTAGCTGATTAGCATGACACACGATGTAATGCATTCGCATTCAGCGTACTCGTCTCTATGCATGCTGTTTCCGAACACTTAAGAGACATGTAACCTTACCCTGCTCTTGGTACAGTTTCTCCCTACTTTTGTCAGTTGATCCAATCCATCGCAAACGATAACGAAGTACGTGGAACAATATACACAATAAATGAATATGCTCCCGTCTCTCCCCTCGGTGAATAACTCTTTAAAACAAAAAGACAATATCCAGGTTTTGATCGGTGAGTGGGGGGCACCTGTTGTTTAATCCTGTGGCATTTTGATGTTTGGTAGTTTGCATACACAATACGGCGAGTATCAACTCGGGTACTAAACACTGGCCATCTTACCCTTTAGATAAAAGCGGGATAAAACACGCATTAGTTTTCAGGGAGGTGAGCTCGGAGGCGAATCGGTTGAGCAGAAACACGCTGTGGAACGTGGACTATGTTCTCACGCGGCCGATCAGTGGCTCATGTATAGATCTCTCATCTTGACCAATGGGATCGCGTGTTCTGGAGATTTTATTGGATACACCTTGAAATATACAACAGAGGGCGACCGCGAGTAAATGAAATCAAGACTTAGGAGAAAACAGTTATTTTAGCGCTGATCTGTTTGCACGAATAAAGATTGCCGGCGGTACTATCTTGCTTTACGAACGACCGTTTTCGGAAGGCTGTCGTTGCGTTTCCTGGGATGTGATTCATTGTGTCTTTAGATACGCTATTACGTTTGATAGGCTGTCAACTTTGGATTTATGTGATTCCGTCTGAAAATACCCCATTTTATGTGGTAGTTAAACCGCATGCAGCTCTCACTCGCTATACAAAAACTATGTTATAGTGTTTCAAGCATTCATCAAGCGTGTTTGGTCTTACTCGGAGGCCAGGCATACCATTGACAAAACGTGCAATAAGAGACGCTGTAACTAGTTGTTGTGGTCATAAACAAGTCATAGTGTGGAGGTGAACGGTCTGGCGTTGACAGCACCAGCGAGGGCAGGAAGGTGTTATCGTCTATGCTGGTGTGGAAGCGTCCACGTGGGGTGTCATCGCCCTGGTTGTAAGCGACATCTTGAAAAAAGGGGAATTTATCCTTCTTCAGCCCTCTTGGGTGAACAGTGCCATGAGAGTCCACGGAATCTTCTCTTACGTCATATTTAATTTGTTCTGCACGGATATTATCATTGGTCTGTGGTGGTAAGTACGCAAGCGAATAAATTAGCATATGTGTTTAAGCACGTGCGCACGCGTCCACACGCGTAATTGTTTGAGAATTTGCAGCTAATTTTGGAGATTATGCTAATGTTGATCAAGCAAACGCCTATGCACCCTCTTGCTGACGCTGATGAAACTTGTGCGAATTCTAATATATTACTCTTTTACTTTTTATACATTCAAGTGTTATAAGCCACAATTTGTTAAAAGGTTCTATTCAAATCTCGGAATGGAAAACGTTATCTGTTGCGTTTTTGCCAAGGTTGTTATAAAATTACGTAACAGAATTCCTATTATTTGCGAGACCATATTCAGACTAAGTTTATGGCAGTCTGCGTGAGGTTTGGCATTGATCGGCTGCAGCTCAACTGCAATGAGTTTTGCAGATTTGATGGTATTTTTCCAGCATATTTGTTAAAACTAGAAATGTCGGCCTGTCAGGAAATGTAGATATTATTGTTGTTGATGATCGGTGCAGTTGGTTCCTGATCGTTTTTTCGTTCACCGTAGTTCTAACGCGCCGACTGACTTCAGTCGAACTTGCCGGTCAAGTTGCTGGGAGGGGAAAAGGTGATGATCAAAATTGTGAATTTTTTTATAATTATGGCTAATTGTAACTAATGGTAAGATAATTAGTTTTTGCAACAAGGACGTGCGTTGTCTTTTGTCAAACCGTGCGTGAGATTTGAAAGAGGACCAATAACGACATCAGTAGTTCACAAGTATTAACAGATCGCATTAAATAGTTTGATAATAATGTCACTCCTATTACACTAGGACACTTCGAATGAATTTTGTAACCATCAACATAAAGTATGTTAACTTTTAGTTCTGGTTCCTTTTCACTCCCCCCCCCATGCTTCTTAAGGGCCGTAACCACGTGACCATAGGCAAAGTCTTGTTTCTTATTGTTACTTAACTCCAGCCTCGCAACAATAATCTGGCCATGATATTCACGCAAATGTGTATTGCTGTTCTCAATAAATAGATTTTAGTACGTTGGTTTAAATTTGCGAATACAGCAATGGTGTTAGTCAAGGTATCCCAACGTGTGTTCTGGGTACAGGAATATACTGTGCAATCTGTTCTACATATCAGGACGAAGTTAGCTGCACCTGTGGCATTATATTGGAATTTTACTGCAGCAAAAGGATCCTCGTAATATGCTGTATTCCTGTGGAATGTTACCTGCACCGAATGTAACATAACAGCCGAGTTGTGTTTACGCGGCTTCATTGGTGGAGCTTGTAAGCAAATGAATTATGCGACTAAAAGCACTAAATAAGTTCAAGAATTATCCAACAGCCGTGTGATATTAGTAAAATTTATACCAGCACTTTCTCTTCCGCTGTTTCTCCAGCGTTCAAGTTCGGTGGGACATTCTCAACATACCTCTGTTCGATATAATTCTGTTACATCACTTAAAACAACCAGTTTTATAAACGTAGTCATTTTTGATATTGTGGTTAAACCCAACTGATGTGCCCTGGCGCTGCCCTCCCATAGGAAGTTCAAAACATTGTAACGGACTGATCATTCACCTGGTAGGTATAATGTTACGGTCAGCCTTACACTAGTCTAAACTCTGGGTTATGGCGGTCATCAGCAGCATTTAACATCTCGCAGCTTCATGTCAGCGCATTACTACTTTTATTTAGAATACTGATACAAAATGTGTTAAGTGCCTGCTTAAATCAACTGTTTCTCTGAGTTTCAAAGTAAGACTGATAAATAAGATTTGAATCCATTTATTTGCCGTTCAAATGTGGATTTCATTTCTTTCCTTGCCGAATAAGACTAAGCCTATGTCCCAAAAAGTATTTTTGTTTGTTTTCACAGTAGAATCGGGGACTCAAAGGATTAATTGAATAGTGCCGGTGACCACTTTTACGTTGACTATTAGAAAAATATGTTTGCTTTAAAAGAGTGAGCAAAAACGAAACACCCATGTGTTTTAATTTTCATGTTATTTGAGTCAAATCGTAGAACCCTGACCGCGGCCACTCAGCATTGCTACCATCTGTAATACAGTGAACGCCTTGAATGCTCTTTAGAGAAGTAACATACAAAAGCTTTTCACCGTCCATGACGATGTATAATACCTTTAAAGTGGCATCGGCGAGAAAAATATGTTTCTGACATCATCCTCAACGCAGAATGGACCCTGAAACTGGCATCTCAGCCAAACGCTTTATTGAGCTGATCGCCACTCATTCTGTAACCTGTTTTAAACGCATTTAACTGGGAAAGTCACAGGAATTAACTTCAACGAAAGTCTGACAGCCAACTTTGAGAATTAGCGAAGTGTTTTTTAATCACAAAAAACACAACATATTTCATTTTTATAGCTCCGATCAAAGATTTAACTTCAAAAAGACAATCCGATTCAACAATACTCTAAAAAATTGCGTTCTTATGCGTTAAAAACTATGACATCCATTTAACGTACTAACAGATACACGAATGACGCGAAACCGTGTTTTTATAGAACAATTCTTGGGATCTAATATTTTGCTGGGAATCTGAACTCGCAATCATTTTCGACATATTTCGTTCCACCGTAATACAAGGCAATTGTCTACAAATTTCTGCTCAAGTACATTATGGTTTGGTTTATGTATATGAGTTTCTAATTCTAGTTTGCACTTGATGACTCCTAGACGCGAAGTACAAACTGGATTTAAAATTCAGAGTTCCAGTAAAAAATCGAAATTTCGGTTTTCGACTCGAATTGATAGGTTTAATTCTGGATTTAGCATGTGAAACCTAGGATCTGACAGTCCTTCACGTGAAACACGACATACTTGAGCACAGAAGTGTAGACACTTATCTTGAATTTGCATGAAAGTAGAATTGAAATGTCGATAATTATTTCGAGGTCACTTTAGTGTACAAAGATTAGACCCTGGGTCCATATATGAGTGAAAGCGAGGCTCCGTCATGGAGTCAACTATAACATTGAGAGGGTCTGCCGACTTGGTATCTGTGCAGTTATTTTATGAGCAATTTGAAAACACTGCACGTTGCACATTGTATATTCTTCTGTATTGTTGTATGCTGTTGTATATTGTTGTATGTTGTTATACATTATGTTGAATAAGTGGGTTGTGCACACAAGCACACGTGAAAATTTGCACGAGACAATAGCGGCCGAATTTTGATGGATGCAGGAATAGACTTCCTTAAGTTCAGAGCTTTGACCAGAGCTATAATAATAAATTCATAAATTCCGTTTTGTTTTTGTGATTTTATTTCAAATCGCCAACTCTCGCAGTTGTCTGTCAGAAATCTGCTGACGTCATAGGGTAAAACTTCTCAAGTATGCTTGAGTAGGATTGAGCTTCATCGCCGGCAGAGCGTAAGTCAACGACTGGGAGGGTTCCAGGCTCGATTACGCCCTGGGTTAGATCTCAGAATCGAAATTGCATTTTCTCGTCGATAGTTGTCCTTTCATAGGTCAAATCATAGATTGCAAATACATGCCACTGAGCACTCCTTGGTATTTCAGAGAGTATGTAGATGGCGCTGTCTTCAAGTGCTCTCAATTCATGGTAAAGTACGAAACTGCGATAATTGTTTTCATCAATTCAAATCAACAGTAAAAGATATTTGTTAGATAACAGTAAAAACACTTAAAATACTGTTCAAGTATGTTGACTGCGACATTATCTGCTTCAGTGCCATGTCGTATGATATCTTGCTATAACTTGTGACTCGTTATTAACATAACTATCAATATGTAGGTGTTAACAACTAATCGACGATAAGCTCCCTAAAACAGCATCGTCAAGATAAGATAGATTATACTGACAGTGTTATTTTTGAACAGCCATCAACTAATAGATACGATAAAGTCGACTTAGTTTATGTGTCCCGGGAATAAGTCATGGCAAATAATCAGCAGTAAAAGAGTGCCAAATAGTGAAATGTGATTTGAGAATGAATAAGGGGAAATTATTCTATAATTTCCAATGCATTCCCAGCTAGTAAAGGTTTTCTACATTCCAAAGACAAACGACATGGAGTTGACGTGGTCATTAAGATATTGTATTTAACTGACAAATCTTTTAACTAACTTTCCCTCCAAATCATAACAATGTGTGAATCGTGACAATCTTTAAGTTTCATTTCCAATGTGGGACTGAACTTTAAAATGATTTAAAACAAAACTAGCATGTGATTTACAAACACTTTTTAGAGAAAGATAATTCTTAGGAGTGTTCAAAATTAGTTAACGGTAAAGAGGAGATAGACTTGTTCGTCTCATGCAAGTAAACGCAAATTGTAACTTCATTAAACAACCTTCTCCGTTGAACTGCATCGGCAAACGCAAGGTATTTAACCAAATATATCGTCCAAGTACACATCCGTGATAGGAACTTGGTGCAAAGTTCAGCGAATTACTGACACTGTCTTTTGATTACTTGACTGCGGAGATGGAAGGTTTTTAGATTGGTCAGCGTAGACAGTCTCACTTTTCTTTTACAATAACAGTGTATTTTGTCTTGAATTTCGCTGTCAGTTTTTTGACTGGCCTCCATGTGAAGATAAACGGCGATAGTTCTGGTTGAATTATACGTTATCTTGGCGATTGACACTTGTTTTGTCATCGTTCAGTCAACGGTATATGGACATATACATCAGATCGCGCCGGTGTTTATGCGATGACGAACGAATAAAACATCTCTGACTCACCCAGTGCATCCCAAAGTGGTCGGGACATTTTATACTGCACAAATATTAAAATTCTTTCCCCAAACATCATCCAAGAAATTTATTGCCCCGAGCCTTCATCAAATCGATTTTAACATATTGCTCCGCGTCATCGACTTGAGTGAACACAAGTAGTTCCAGGTTGTTCGTCCACGCATACTAATCGACCGGTCAATGTCACACCCCAGCAATCAAGCTATTCAGCGCGCGGCACTTATCTTGCATCTTCCCTGATTAAACTTCTTTGGGAAGACTTTTCGATCGCGGGAATGTCGTCTGTCTTACTGCTGCTATTACGACTAATACTCTATTGAGATACAAAAATGTGTGACAGATCTGTACGCCAAACATGTGTCCTAAACAGTAGTAGTACTAGTACTACTACTACTACTACTACTTCTGCTACTACTACTACTATTACTGCAGTACTAGTACTTCTACTGTTTAGGACACATGTTTGTCGTGCGGATCTGCTACACAATTTTTTTATCTCAATAGAGCGGGAGTACGTTGAACAAAAGTGACCAATTCGAAGACGCCATTATGACGTCTCACTCCACGTGATGGTCTAACGCACTTTTTGCCCCGCATTCTTAAGTTTTGTTAGACAACACCTGTTCCGCACATCATGTTCTTCATGTGTGTAATTTATGTTCGAGGATAACGTCTCCCCAAGTCCTTTCATTTGCTCCTCGTTACCTGATGTATTGGTAGTGAACATTAGGCTATATTTACACCAGCTTAGAGGTATATATCCAAATTCGCAGATTAAATGGCTATTCTCGATAAAGTTCAGTTATCGTGGGCGTGTTGTAAATACACTTTTTACAAGTGTTAAATGTTTACTGCATGGACTTGAAATATCTCACCATGGCAATTTTTAAGTAATGCGCCATAACTTACAAGCATCGTTGATGAAACGTTAAACCTGTCTGTTTCGTGCACTCCGAGGAGAAACTGAAAGCAAGCGGGTTTCACTGTAATTTGAATTACTAATTTTGTTTAGGAAAGCAATACTCACACATAGTTAAGTTTCTTAATAATGAAACACTTTTCTACACTTTAAACTTAAACGCTTTTTCTTAAATCTGAAAACTTTCACTTGCGAAAAGACGCAACAGTATGTTGGTTGGGTTAGGTTAATGACTGATCGGCAGATGGTGGCGAAATGTTGTGATGGATCAAACTTCGTTTGCCATGAATCAAAAACTCGGATGGTATGAGCGATTGTCCTGAAACTGTTAGTAGATAAATAAACATGCTCCCAACGAAGATTCTAGCCGACAGTCGTCTGCTTTCGAAGAACGAACCAAACATTGACGAAGACAGTCTACTGGTTTGTTTCACGCGTCAGCTCACAAAACATAACGGTTTACACGACAACACGGCACGTCAGCCAGTCGCCTAACGCCATGAAACACATACCGTAGTGACAACAGATCTGTCAAATTGTTTATTTTATTGAAATTTTATTAATACGTTGTATATTTATCCGTACGCCAGCATCTTCCGCTTGCACCCGGCTTAGTGCCACGCATGTCCATCAACGGGCAGGTCGAGCGTCATTGTGGCTTCGCGGTCAAATTAAACCCTTCTTCCTCAGTATCCAAGTCACTATACGAGTCTCATTAGGTAATCGATGAACGAGAAATCCGAACAACAATGATTCATGTTTCTCTATATATAATGCTGTCCACTCACTGAAACAGGTGTGTCCTGGGAGAAGTTTTCTTCGTTTGAGACAAAATAATTCGTGACGCAACATTGGCGAATCGGCCTAACGCCATCGTGGGCTACAATTGCTTCTCACAATGNTATAGGTTTTTGCGCTAGCTTGCGTAGGTTCGTGACCTATTGTACTCAAACAAATTTTACCGAAGCTGTCATGTATACACCACTGTATATGGAGGTACTTTTCTCATTTGGAAATTGGACACGAGGACCAATAATGACCACTGGTCTTGCTGAATTAATCAACGAATTTGGGCTTTACTGGTGATTTTCATTTTATCAATTTGAAAACAATTACGTTGTAATTGAAACAAACAGAAGCATAAAATATGTATTTCTGGTGCTTATTTTACCATCAAATGGACATTCCTTTAGCCAGCCTCAAAATTATATTCGACAGCGTTCCGCAAATTGCATTACAACGATTTCAAAATTTGCGGGCATGCGCCATAAGGCAGATCTTAGGGCAATTGTAAATTTGACGCCGCGGAGTTACCCACCCTACATAATCACGTACAGATTATATCCTGACTAGCAGATTTACGAGAGTTGCAACGACATCGAAACTATTATAAATTTCTCAACACCTTCAAATTTTCCACCAAAAATACGACATTCATTTGCTTGTATTTCTGCCCTAACTACATTTGGTATCAGGCGTAATTTACAACCTCGTCGCGAATTGTTTAGCTTGGCACAGACATTCTTTATTTTATTTGTGTAATTAAAGTAAAAGAAACATACATATGTCAACACAGTCTATAGCCGAATTGTGCGGCAAATTGATCATGCACACATCTTAACGTGGCCTGGGAAACTATGACCTGGCAAATGGCACAGGTCAACTTTGAAAAATTAACAGGAGTTGCTAATTTTAAAAAACTCAAACACTATTTTTTCATTCGGAATTTTAGCTATCCTGGAATAGTTTTAAGAAATATTGAAACGAATGTATGGAAGGGTTTAAAGAGAGAATTCCCAGTCTTGCCGAGTAAATCTTAATTAAGCTTTGATTATGGTTTCCATAGAAACACACAGGGTAAAAATAATCAAAAGATTCTGCACTTTTATTTTTTTTCACATTCTTCAAGAAAAAAATAGAATGTCATCACCGGAAACGAACTGAAAGGTGAGCCAGCCAGCAAAGAATCTTTATGTGGAGTTGTTATTGTTATCAAACGCACCCGTCTGTGTAGTAGATACATGTAGTAGTCTAAGAAATGCCAGATCAGTGAGTTGCCCCACAGTTGAATACGCATTATTGAATATGCGTGCATAATGCTGCCGTTGCAAAATATTCCGAAAAAGACAATAAAACTGATGATTATTGATAGTTATTGACACGGTAAACAATAATAACGTGTAAAACGAAACTTGTTTCGGTAAAATAGGAATTTATGATATTCGTTTTATTTCTTTATTCAAATTGCGTCACACCTGTACGTGTAAAGAGGCTTTATGCTGTGTTCTCATAGGGGCGCCATGCTGTGTTCTCATAGGGGCGCCATGCTGTGTTCTCAAAGGGGCGCCATGCTGTGTTCTCATAGGGTGCCATGCTGTGTTCTCATAGGGGCGCCATGCTGTGTTCTCATAGGGGCGCCAGGCTTTGCTCTCATAGGGGAGCCATGCTGTGCTCTCATAGGGGCTATATGCTGTGTTCTCATAGGGGGCTTTATGCTGTGTTCTCATTTATTGGGAAGTTATAGTGCAGCAGGTTAAAAACCAATTACTTCCAATAAAGTTTATCTTTAGGGGATTTAAAAACAGACTTTTGTTTGATTTTGATTTAAGAAAAGAAACTGACAATTGTCTTATCAGAGCAGTTGACAGTCGCAGCAACCAGGTGTACAGTGCATAAGTACATGTATGTTAGTTCACTTGCCTCGTGTACACTGTTTCAGTTGTGGCACGAACAGACATTGTTGTTAGTTTAGCTCCTTTTTCTCAAGGCAAAAACTTTATGATCCAAATTGGTATTTTAATATTTTCTTCTTTGCCTCTGCTTCTAACAGAGAAGCACAGAAGGTGTCTCGTTTGAAGATAGGGTAGCCTACAACATGAACCATTGTGGACGCGTGCATGGAATTACTTTGGAAATTTGAATGAGCCAGTAATGGGCAACTACACGTGTTTCTGGTTGTAAATCTAAGTGGCTGGAGGCTAGATTCACCTGCCTTGTATTGCTATGCTGGCTGCAATGAATTGTCCGCAAACAAAAAGCTAGGGTGCATTTTTCGACGTACCAAATCGCCTAGCATTTTGTTTGCTGGCTTATACACAACAATCGACACTGTATTTGTCGTACGATTTGATGTTAGCCTTGTGTGTATATCCATCGTTATCAAAGCAAGTACTGCTAGTGACAAAGTTGTTGGTTTCCGTCCTTGAGCGACGCAGCACTGAAAAAAGTGGGAGGACTAAAATTTCCCTAGCCCCCCCTGTGGTGCATCGCCTATAGACCATGGGCGGCGCAGCACTGAAAAAAGTGGGACCTGTAGCCCCCCAGCCCCCTATGGTGCGCCGCCCATGTCATCTATTTGTGAAACAAATCTATTGGGTGAAATAAACAACTACGATTTCGAGGAATATCATGCAGGCTCTATACTACTGAGGTGTTATGACCAGGATTCTTTATATAGTGGGAAACGTTAATTGGTCATGTTCTAAGCATACTTTGACAAACGCGTGACCAACGACTGTTGTTTTCGAATAATGTAAAAACAGTAGTTTCCGTTTATGAAAACAAGAGATCCCTGCTGTGATTTTCAGTTCAAATACAGATCAAATGATTCGTTCCTCCGGTTTTGATTTTTGATAAGTGCCTTCACAATTTTGCCTTCGGAAATATGCTGTAGTCTATTATAAGGACATATTATAGGCAATGTGTTCGCTGTCGGGCTTTCCTAAAGGCGATTAAAGTGCGAACAACGAGTGCGAGCAACGAGATTCTTGTGAGAAAGTTCGAAGCAACGGTAAATAAACCTTAGGAGAAATACAGTTTTTATCTACAAATAATTTCGAGTTCCAGTCCATGTGACCACTTGTAGAACTGGTGACGAACGATGACAACAGGATTTATCGCTAGATTTTACTCTAATAATCATTGTTATTTCTCTCCAGCATAATCATGAGTTTAACTATTGTCCAAATCAGTTTTATGGTTTACGCTATCTACAGCGTGACAGATGGCGCGCGTTGTCCGTTCAAGGTGAATGATGTGTTGAGAGACCTCAATGAATAAATTGATAATTAATAAATTCAAAATGGAATTATAGTCATTATTTAACTATAAATAAATTTTAGTTTTCAAACCTCCAGGACTCGTGGGAAACTGTCCGCAGAATTTCCTAAGATTACGTCACAAGAAACCACCAGTGTGAGCTGGTAGAGTGAATATAATCTAAAAAAATCTATTGTTCTATTGATCTATTTTCGAAGTAATCAGTAACCCTGGATTCATCAATAACGGATCATTCGTAATGCATTCTTCTCAACGCTGCCAATGTCATCTTCATATTAGGGCTTGTTGGCAGAATATTCCTATAACAAAACCGTTTCATCCACTTCTGTATCTTTTCACCCACTATGTTCTCACTCTCACTGTTTCACTCATCTGACATGGCGGTTTGTCACGGTCACGTGCAATCAGCTAAGTCAACCGTTGGCAAACAGGGGAGATATATCTGATTTGTGTTCAGCGTCTCGGTGGTGTTAGAACAGCGTACAAAAGTAAAACTAGTTTTTGAAAATCTAAACAATTAATCTTTGGGTTCTTTATTATACAGTTTCACTTAAAGGGTGACCTTTTCCGGTACTTGTTTACAGTTACCGGTACCGTAGACCCAAAGGTAGTGGATAGTTTATATGAGTCCCAGAACTTTCAAGATATTTACTGTTTACTAAATTAATGTTTAAGTCCCATGCACCGCAAACTAGATCAACTCGAAATTACAAACTTGGGAACAATAAAGGTAGGTGTGGTGAATGTTCCCGATGACATAATCAATTACGTGCGTTCGATCCTTGTTTTTCTACTCGTAATTAGGAACGCTAACTCGTAGTAATAAATAAACCAAAACATAGGGTTCCACCCATACACCGAAACAATAATTTTCAAATTTGACACTGCACGGGACTTTAACAGAGCAACAAACAGCAGTTACCATGACGACGAATGTGGAGAAAGACTGGTCCAGTCAAACACAAGGTTGTAGGATGGGGAGAAATGTGAATGCCAATAATTGCCTTTCCATCATGTTTTTCTTATTTGACCATTTCAGGGCTGTTGGGAGCCCCCTGGTGGGAATAGATCGAAATAGTATCTGCAAAAAGAACAGGCGCTTGGTGGGACGGCAACAAGTCATCTGTAGGAAAGAACCTGAAATCGTGACTCAGGTGGCAAATGGAGTGACACTCGCTTTCAGCGAGTGTCAGTTTCAATTTAAAGACAGACGATGGAATTGTACGACTAAGCATAAAACATTCAGAAGGGTGCTGAAATCAGGTGAGAAATGTTGTTATTGCATGGTTACTAGACCGGATTGACATCAGCGCCCCCTGTGGCCGTACTTACAACCTAGCTATCGTGTAATCGCCAGTAAACTGCATTTGGTCATACCCATCCCATTTCTGAAAAAGGTACTAACTACCGAACCGGGTACCATCCTGGCTGGCTGGATTCACTCACATACCGATAGGGGAAGATACATTTGTAGGGAAACTGAGAAGGGGTTAATATTCGGAGACGTTCGGTAAAATTCGGAAACGATAAACTGGAGTTGTTTGTCAGCACTTGCATACAAGGAACAAATGTTGACAGATATCACGAAATAAATCCTCGTAGGTTCTCTGCTCAAAATACTCCCTACTCATTAATTGGTTACTCTTTAGTTCAGGAATGTAATTGAGCACATTTATGATGGCTAATGGCAATCCCACCTGTGAAGCGGCTGTGCACGGACTTTTAAATAAAAAATCACTTCCTAGATAACTTCTTTAAAAAGTCAAAGGAAAGAACAGATTTTAGCACAAGAGATAGGATTTGGCCATACTAGATAAGATCATATAAGGACGCAAAGGACGTTGCGCCGCTTCTAACGCTCTTTTTAGAGTGCGTCACAGGTACACATGTACCCATGTGTGATATCGTCCTTCTATCGACAGCAGACCAGGGCAATCCAGTCTGGTCAAGCGTGCACTACTGGTCAACAGAATCACATGTAACTAAACTAATTAAAAAGTTTATTTGGAGTCAGATTGACCACCATATACAAACACGCGCGACTGAGAATCTTACAATCGTTTTCGTTGGGTAACATCAAATCACAAACACGACGGCTTTACCGCGTTCTAAGATATGTCTGCTATCGAAGCACTTCGAGTGTGTAGTATCGGTGGCAGTGTTTATTTTGATTTGGGATCACAAACGACAAACCACTTAATGTTAACAAATCTTAATTTGACTGGAGGTAAATCGGCAGGGGAACTGGTGTCTACATGCTTAGTGTACGCTTATGTGTCACAAGCCATTAGCCACAACGGCGTATTTGAGAAGGTTGTCTTGAGCCGCCAAAAGAGGCGCTTCAGATTTCACGCAACGATTTCCATACTGTGTAGATTTGATAAAAATAACAAGTTAAGAAATTTGTTTAAAAGGGTTGTCTCAGGAACAGATGAGATGAACTATTTGGCAATGTTTCTATCAAAAACTTTGGGATTTCCAGTTAAAACCACGAGAAGGATAAAACCGTGCACTGTAACTTACTCGCGTGCGTAACTTCAAAATACATGTGTTACATTGACAATGGTGCCGGTCGCGTTGTAAGTCAAATTTATGAAGTAAACCGACGTCTTGAAGAGCACTTGCAGAATTTGTGAATGACGGGCAAAGCTTCTTCCATGTGAAATGAGAAGTGACGTCACATGTTTCTTACGAATAATATGATGTACAGTGATTGGAATTTTGAAAAGAAAGCGCAACCATGAAGCCATACCGAATCCAAGATGACAGCCTTACAAAGTGATAGCTAAATACAATTTCATTTTTATGTGTCCAGGTACATTTTTCATTCCCATGTTTCAGATACGCGAGAAGTGGCCTTCATTAATGCTATAACGGCAGCAGGCGTTGTTTACAAAATTACACAAGCTTGCAGCATGGGCAAATTGTCGCGTCAGTGTGAGTGCGACAAAAAGTTAAGGGACTCAGTTAAAGATGAGGCGTGGAAATGGGGAGGCTGCGGGGATAATGTACAGTTCGGAAACAGAAAGTCAAAAGAGTTCATGGACGCAAGACCAAGGAAGAGGGCACAGGATGTGAAAGCGTTAACAAGGCTGCATAACAACGAAGCTGGACGTCTTGTAAGTAGGCGTAACATGTAAAGTTATGATATAAGGCCTTGCGTCATTTAGCCATATACAGATATAAAACTATAGAAATTTCTCTTAAAGTACATATTTCACGAAAGTAGGAAACTTCTAGACTTTGATTTTCAGTTCTGTGCCACTAGTTTATTCATTGGGTCACGTGACCATGTTTTTACTACAATTTAACTAAATAGAAAGGTACATTTATACCAAAGAAGTGATTACAATAACCTCAAAAAAGTTGTTTAATATCATTTCGGTTTCTTTTGACGCATTCTGAGTTTTTCCAAGAAAACGATAAAATAATAATGCTTTAGCTCCTCGTGCAAAAGTAGAACATATTAGAACAATCCCAGACAAAGATTTTGAGAACAATGAAATAACCATAGTATGTGAAAGTATCATATAGACATTGTCTGACATTTCTGACATAATTGGCGGTCTTAAGGTAGGCAAGTTTTTTAGGGTCCTGTGAGACATCGGCTAACATATTTACGTATATGGTGCAACAAGTGCGTACTTCATGCGTACACCCAGGGGGGTGGGCTCGGGGGGCTCNGCCCCCCCCCCCCCCATTCGGCGAAGTGGACAAAAAGGTCCGCCTCGGAAAAACAAAAAGTCCGACAAAACGAGACAAAAAGTCCACTAAACAGGCACAAACGCACACTTCGCAGCTGTGGACGCGGTACCCCCGTTTTTTTAGTCCTTCGGCTGTTTTTGTCGGTAAAAGGTCCACATCGTATTAAAGGCTGGGTGCGCATGTACTTTAAATAACATAGTATTTGCTCAACGTCAGATTAAACTAGAACTAACAAGAATACATAATTGTAATTCAGTCTGTATTCATCTGCATAGTGGGCAGATCCAGGATTTTGAGTTGGGGGGAAGTATTAGCCAGGATTTTGCCCGTCAGACGTTCGCACCCCCGAACTGCTAAATGGAATCTGAGAGAATTTTAGGGGGGCATGGACCCTTGCCCCCCCTCCCTTAAATCCTCCACTGCTATACGCCATAATATTTTATCTGAAAAGTAACTGTTTACGTAGACCACCAACTGTTATAACATTGGTCTTGAATTTTCCTTGCTCAGTTGAAAACTCGATGGTTCCCTACGAGCCTAGCCAGCACGCAGGGTTCACGCAGTAGCACGCGCTTCAGCATTGGGCTGATGTACTGTAACCTCGGCAGTCATTGGTTAGCTTTACAACAACGTGACACATTTGGTCTAGTGTGAACGATATTTAGCCTGGTCATGAGTGGCGTCTGCAGTAATGTTGCTAGCGGCGAGTGCTTATAATTGAATCATACTGTATGAATACAGGGCAGTATCGTAAACAAAAGTCATCGACAGTAGAAAGATGCACTCCGAAAAGGCGAAACCACAATTTCTGGGATTCACATTTCCTGACCATAAATTTCAAGCACCGATTTGTCTGTACAACAAACCACACTTACACTTTCTCCATCAGTCATGCTAGTTTGTTTGCGTAAAGCGCTGCCTATTGAGAATTTGATCAGCCAATCAGAAACGACGGTGTAAAAAATTTCCCGAGGAAAATTAAGTGATACCTGCTTGCTGGCTAGCCGCTAGCGGCACGCAGGGAACCAGCGTTAGTTGAGACGTGATTTTTCGTATGTCAAAGAACCGAAAGTTCGTTATTGCTCTAGACCATGCGCAGCTGGTCACGTGACCTGTTGTGACAAGTCAACTTTGGTAGCTTGATACTCCCCAATAATTAAGTAATGTCAGTTCTTCTCACCCAGGGGGACTCGGGGGGCTCGGGGGGCTAGAATGAGCCCCCCAAATTGGCGAATTGGGCAACAAGATCCGCCTCAGTGAAACAAAAAGTCCAAGTAAACGAGATAAAAGTCAAAAAAATCCACGGGAAGCCGGCGCGGATGCACAATTCGTGGGCCTGAACCTAGTGGCCTCGTTTTTTTTCTCGTTGAATTCTTTCAGTATAAGGTCCGTATAACGAAAAATTCGAGCCTCCCTATAGTTTAGGCTGGGTACGCGTATGTATTTAATTACTATTTGAGACCAATTTTATAAGAATACGTCATCTAAATCAGAATTTCTTTTGACGGAAACCGATTTCCTAGCCTTAAACAAAAACTGGCGTGCGTTCAGTAGACGCTAGGACTTACGCTAGGACCTAGCTAAAACCTAGTCAAAGCCACGTGTTCTCATTAAAAATGTACGGCAATATTTCACGTAATCTCGCGAAGTCTTGCTTTTTAGCGAGGTCCTAGCGTTACTGAATGGGAGGCTGGCCTAAGCTGACAGTGTCCGTCAGTAATTCATGATGGTTGTAGAGTGAGTCATAATAGCGTACACGTCACACACATAAACATACAGAGGGTCTCCAACATACACGTAGCTGGGTAACTTGCACGTAATTCAAAGTCACTTATTATTCTGTTTATACATGTATGAGTTTTGACAAGTATATTAGTGCACAGTTTATGGTTGTCATGTGTTGTAACATTACAAGACGAACCACATCATCGAATATGTAAAACTGTTAGGTCAATTTGTCGCTTCACTTCAACGGAAGTCATAAAAGTACTGTCCAACATAGTTCCATCAATTGAATCTTTGAACAAGTCGGACATAAAAATGTCTAGACTCTGTGTAAGCATTCAGCCACCATGGGAAAAGATAAGTATAACACTGCACACTACATCGAAAGATACAAACGTGGGTGAAAATTTAGACGATAACTACCTGGCACGATCACTAGAAACAGCCGGTGTGTTATTTCCTTTTTTGGTGTCTACATTTTACGTTACTTCTCAATCTCGATAAAAATATTAACAACATTTCCCAGTTTCGTTTTTTCTTTTTTGCGAGTTCAGCTAAACAAACGTAGAAACATCGTCAAAAAGACTGCGTATTTTGGAGTCGAAAGCTTCCTGTAGCGACTGCGTTTTGTAGACCCAAGACAGGCACTTTCGATAAAAAATGTCATTTATAAAACGGAAACAGTGAATTTTATTCTGAAATCTATCAGTTTATTAATCAATCCCTCAGTTAATTTCAACTTCACCGTTACAATACTTCAGTGGCCGGCATTGTTTTGTTTGACCATACTCAGATCTCGAGCATTCTCACAAATCACTCGCCTTTCAGTTACGTGATTTCGCGTGATCTTGTTATCTCGTTTTCTGTAAAAACTTGATAAAGGGAAAGTCTTAAGATATAATTTCCTTTATTTCCATCAGTTAACATTTCAGAACGAGGCTTGTCAATCAACAGTTAACACCAAAATAGGTCACATTATGTTATTATAACCAACCTTGTCATTCATGTATTTGCATTAATTTTTTTTTAGATCAGAAACAGTGAATGCAATCCAGTATCATTTAATCATACCTCCGCCATTTTGTTTACAAAAACAAACTTAAAGTTGCACTTCGCCCTTTTTAGCTGGATAAACGAAGATCGAATTAGGCCCTTTCCTCTCATAAAATCGGTCCCATAATTTCTTACTGAGATTGTATTCTATTTCACGGCGTTACCAATAAGAACATCGAAGCCATCATCAACTTATATATCACTTTCGAGGTTATTGTGATGGGCCAGCGCTAAAACTGAGACGTGGAATACGGTGCGTGTACGCATTGCTTGTAGTTTGTGGTGGTAGCCAGCTGAACAGGGCGAAATGCAGTGTTAATAATTCGAGAAAATGCTCTTCTCAAAACTCGTTCGGGAATAGGTTTGGATAAAATTCTGTTCAGATATTATTTTTTCCCATAAAATGTTCATCTTAAATGGATCGGGAAGAGTGTCTTTAAATGTTTCTTCAATGCTATGACGATCGCTTCCGGTTGCTTCTCATCCATATGTTTCGCCGTTATCACTTCCTGGAATGTCTAGAGCCATATAATTATTTGAACGATAGATTTTAAAATAAAACTATCGTATTTGCCAGAATATTATGATGTTCACTGATTCGGTTTCTTATGTTATTGGAGTAAAAACAGTCGTTCAAATGACAGCTTTGCGGAGGTATGGTGCCAGGAAAATAATAAGTACAACTAGAGATGACGTCGGTTGTCTAGAAGGCATACATAAAGACCTAAATACATGACGTCACCAAAATACATGACGTCGTGCCTTGCAAACCTGGTAAAATCGCTACTTCTCCTGAAGAGATGAGGCTTAAAAAATAAGGCTTTTCTGTAAAAATCCAAGTCACAATAAAAATGACAAATGATTTTTGAAAAAAAAAACAATCCCCAATTCACGCGAGGGAAAGTTTGTTTATTTTACTTCTTAAACATGCAGATGTTCATGGAAAGTGTGTTGTGTGTGATGTTAGTACGAGCACAGGGATTACTCACGCCAGACGGCGTGCACTTCACTGAACTCTCAGTTAACTTAAACACTTTCGCATAGTTTTCGGGCTACGAGATAGCTAGTTCTCTCCTACACGTTCTCAGATGATGAGCAGCAAGATAAGACTGTATCCAAGGCAAAGTTTGTTTTATGGCCATGTTAGAATGATTAGTCTTTTATTGTTTCCGGCTGCACATGTGCGTTTGATAATATTGCCGTGTTCCTGTTTAAAGCTCCCCAAAGACAGCAGTATCTGGGTTCGCTTTGTCAAATTGTTAACTGGTGGACTTCGTTTGGTGCGAGAATCCATAACGCTAATTTGTCTTTGATATTTCGTGAGTGTACGTTGTAGTTATTCTGTTTTGTGAAACATGGGAACGGAATCTAACGCTTTTGTGGTCATGTGTTCAAAGCATAACTGACTGAATTAATGTTTGATATTCGTGCGCAGAAGTGAACGGATGGGAACGGAATGCCTCAGACTGCTCGAAGGAACAGTATGGGCGAGAAAAATCAGTTCAGACATCAACTTTAGTGCGAATTGGAACTTAAAACCCCCGCCATTGCAGCCTTAAGTTCTACTGTCAGCGATAAACCAATGCACTCGAAAAATTGCGGAGTATTTTAGCCATTTAACTGGTAAGGTCAACGGTCTTTATTTCATCAAATGTCTGACAAACAACGGCGAGAATTGGCGATTTAAAATAAATCACAGAAACAACGAATTTTTGTTGATTTAGGATTGTGGTCAAAATCAATAACATGTCTAGCTATATCAACATTAATCCTGCATGTGCGGCCGTAAAGACGATAATATCCCATTAAAAACATCTAACTATTCCATAATTTTTATATTGCTTGATTGGTCTTCAAAAAGATTATTGTCGAACAGGATGAAAAAACCATTGGTACATAATTATGTGGCAGTCAATTTAATAACTTTTACGGCAATGAGTGGGCTCTTGTGGTAAATCGGGTTTTCATCGTTTTGCTGCGGAAGGCATCCGCGCACATCACGTGACTGTTCATATGTTCCCACCCTCACATGCCCGGCTTGGCGTTCCACATGGAGCAGCGTTTCTTTTTATTTATTTATTTATTAAAGATCCGTTTATAGTGGATAGCAGTGAAATTAACTACTCTCCCATAGTACCCACGGTAAAGCAATGTATGAAATAACTAAATAATGTAATAAATGAAAGGCATGAAACAAAAAATAGTGTAAAATAGATAAAAAAATAAATAAAACGGTAACAATACGTGAAAATAACGTAAAATATTAACTATAGTAATAGTGATATAAAGTGAAACTCAGAAAAAAATGATATGTAAGACAAATATTCATGGATTATGTCAGGAATAAAGAAAAAATATAGAACATCGGAAGCAATTCTCAACTCGAGGCTTCACACTAACTGACAGGAAGTTAATAGTCCACACTAGACTTGACAAGTTTGCTTGTCACTGCAGCCTAGTTTCAGCCGCTGATGGCCGGAATTGTTGGCGTTTTATTGGCGAACAATTTAAATCGCAAGCAAAGTTCAAGAACATGAAAAGCAAGTACGCAGAGAAGAAGTCGTATCTGACAACAGGACATTGTTTGTGACAGCTTAGTTTAACAACCCATGGTTCAAGTACCCCTAGACTTGTCTAATGCTGTTCACTATCAAGAGTAACGTTCTAGAAACATTTGAAATAACGATTGCGAAGAGTCGTATTCCTGTAATTTCAGCAATACTAAGCTTACCATACATTTATCTATTTAATTTTAGTTTCAATAAACATTGCTTGGGAACCGATTTTTTGGTGCTGGTAAGTTATGTGATTCTGTTGTTTGGCCGTGGGTAGCTAGAGCAGACGAATTTCATTCATTCCTTTCAACATTCGACTTGTTGCTTAATACAAATAAAACATGTAAAAACGCAGGCTAAACTCATTGTCCTTGGTCTTACTTTATATGGTTCAACTCCAGTGGTACCACACGATTTGTCCCGCCCGGGTTAGCTGCAAAATTTGGTAATAGACCGTCGCCTGTTTACTCATTCCTAAGAACATCAATTGTGTTTCTGACAGTTGAAATGAGGCATTTTACCGGCGCTATAAAATCAGGAATGTAGACCTAAACAACAAATTGGCATAAATGACTTTCAGTTGATCACGTGGGTCAAATTCTCAATGCCGTCGCTCGAGGAAGGTCTGAGGAGGAAGTTGTGTAGCGCCATCTTTTAAGTGAAAGAAAATCACGATCTCAGTGCAGACCTTTCCGTTGTTAAGAGATAACTCGAGTTTCAATATTACTGCGAACGTGATTTCCCCAGAAGACTTCACACAAGTCTCAGAAGTTAGAATAATATCACTGTAGTTCATCCTTGTCGCTATTTTATTGTGTTGAAGAGTCGTGGGGGGACCCTATTTTGAGAAGAGAACGAATTTGAAAACTTTGAGAAATCAGTTGTTTCAATCATTTGTAGCACAACGGTTATTAACCATGGAACATTTCCAGTTTTGGTGCTTTTTACGGCCTGCCTCTCAAATCACAGCCTTTGAACTACCGTTTAAAGAAAAGCTACGATACAAAAAATGACCAATCAGTATCATCGTATATGACACCTGACTTAGATTTTTGAATTTGTTTCCGCGCCAAAATCCAATCGCATAATTGATGATTGAATGAGCCGTGAGGTCCCTGTAGGACAGATGTAACTATCACTGTTGTTTTTACTTTTCAGAGTGTCACAAAACATATGAAACTTGACTGCCAATGCCACGGCCTGACTGGCTCTTGCAACATAAAGACGTGTTGGAGAAAAATGCCATTATTTAGAGAAGTCGGAAACAGACTTAAAGAAAAATTCGATGGCGCCGTTAAGGTGGTCAGTTCGAACGACGGTCGGTCGTTAATTCCCGAAGGCAGTTCAATAAAGAGGCCGCTCCGTGAAGACTTGGTTTATTCGGAGCGTTCGCCTAACTTCTGTAAGCCAAACAAACGATTCGGCACTTCGGGGACCCGAGGTAGACAGTGCAATCCCGATTCTATGGGCGTTGGAGGTTGTGAGATTATGTGTTGTGGCCGTGGTTACAAGCGCCATAGTGTCAACTCCACTATTAATTGCAAATGTCGTCTGATCTATTGCTGTGAAGTCATCTGTCAGACTTGTGAGATTACGAGAACATTCTATACTTGCCATTGATGAGATGGTTCCAAAATAGAACGAGCGATACCACAGGACGGAGAGCTAAAGCGCCTTTAAGACCATGCTTTCTGTTGAGAATATTTTATTTGAACCACTTACCGTGATTAAAATGGTCTGACCTCTTAGTCATTCAGTTCGGAAGTGGCCTCTCGGCTTGGAAAAAACGACTGTTCGTTACTGCTTCCGGCAATGGTCAGGTTGTGACGTTTAGTATATGACCTCGGTTTGAAAAAATATCGAACAGTTCTAGTTTGAAGCTTGGAAATGACCTCCAGTTAAAGATACTTTTCCGCCTATTTAGTTAAAAACTTGATAAACGAACGTTGGTTCACTAGAATGTTAAGCCCAAATAATTATCATTCAACAGAATACCAAATATTTTCAAACTAAATATAACACGAATTGCCTAAAAATAATTTCATTTACGGTGGTGCCCCACCAACTAAAATGGCCGCGGTAGTGAGTGACACGTGACTCATGTGTTATGGGTACTCACACATCTGCCGCCATATGTAACGAGATTCCCGTGCAATCACCATGACCCATTTAAAAACTTTAGCAAAACAATTATAGTAAGATAAGGTAAACACAAACAGGGGTGAAAGTTACGTAATGTTTAGATTTTAGTGATATCTCTCGACTGACGATACTCATCTTGTGTTCTAAATATTAGTGTGACTGAAATGAAAGTGTATCTTTAAGGAGCGATTCGAGGTCTGTTCTATCACGGTGAGTGGACTATTGCATGAAAAAGTTAGTTTTTTGTGATCGAGGGCGGAATATCGTCGCTTTAAAAGTGTGTTGGTATCAAGTCAGTTTGAACACATTTTGGCAAGTGAAACAGTGCTCTCTACTGAGGAGCGTGTTGGCAAGTGAAATAGTGCTGTCTACTGCGGAGCGTGTGGGCAAGTGAAACAGTGCTGTCTACTGCGGAGCGTGTTGGCAAGTGAAACAGTGCTGTCTACTGCGGAGCGTGTTGGCAAGTGAAATAGTGCTGTCTACTGCGGAGCGTGTTGCTTAATAATAGCACGCCGGACCAAAGCATGCACGTATTCATTTACGTTACTGAAAGATTGGCAACGGAAAAGTAATTTATGTCAAACCTGATCACCAAGTACAGGCAGTTCTTTCATTATGAAAAGTATTTCAAAAAAGCAGATTTAACTAAGATTTTTTTAAAGTTAGATTTTTGCAACATTGGCTTTGTATCACTAAAGTGGCCACCACAGATGATTAGCCGCTATGCTTCTCGAAGAAGTAGAGTTAAGAAATAACGTGAGACATATAGACTTGTCAGTAGATCCTCAAGCCGACTTGAAAACATGTGAGTTAAAGATTAAGTCATTGCTTGTCTTTTCAACTTATGCGCCGCTCGCACTTCAGGGACCAGAATATCTCTACAGCTGAAGGAGCATGCGCACACGTGACACACAACAACCGTTCATACCATAGATTGCAAGAGCTGTGCAGAAATTATTTTGTCCCACTTCCGCTGACGTAATGGCCGTACATTGGAAACGCAAAAAATTGTTAACCTTCAACGCTTAGCTTCTAATTGGACCTCAGACGAGATTAAGAAAAAGTTACATATTTGACTCATATCTGCTACCCAGTTGTAAACCCGGAAATGGGGTGATTACAGCACACCAGCCGAAAACGATGGTTGTAAAATTCGCGCAGCTAAACTTTGTGAAGTTCGAGAGGGAGTATGGTTGGTGATAACAAGAGAGGTGACGAGTGATTTCTATTTCAGGAGCACTCGATGTTAGTTTTGCCTCTATACCGGAAGGTGGCGTGACGTGTGAGCACCTCCACCAAATGACGTCATCCCTACAATCGTAGACAGAATACGTTGGGCCACTTCAGAATACCGCAGAGCCTAACTTTCAACGAGAGTCCATAAAACACCCAACTGCTGCTCGAAACACCCATCGTAATTAACATTTAGCTAGGCTAACGCATTATTTTAGTTACGTTCAGTTCACGAGTACTCTTTACTGCCTATACATGTTTTCGTCTGAATCGCGAGGCAAACTATTTATTTCTCTTATGTTGTTTTTTTTTCTTTGTGCACTTTTTTGGATTGGTCTTATATTCGAGATTCGAGTATGAGTTGAGTTTCAGACGTCGAGTCCAGTAGCTTAAAGCTAAATTTCCTCAAAATCATGTACACCTTAATTTGAACTCGCATCCGTCTGGTACTTCGGTAGAATCCTGCCGATTTCGACGAAGATAAAACAGCGCTGTCACTTGCGCTATTGCATCGCAATAAAACTTGAATTTTACTGCTTAATACTTCTGGGGTAATATATCCCGAAACTTTTTCAGTTTACTTTAAAAGTATTGAATTGTTCATCTAATTACGTACCGGCGTCTGGAATCTTTTATGTGGATACAGCCACTGTAATGTGGATAGATACAGCCACTTTAATGTTTTCCTGTCAAGTGGACGTGTGATTGAGATCTGTTTTTGAACTGAACATTTTATCGATTGGTTGTTGTTACGTAACTATTAAAATTAATGTAATGGGCGTATCAATTATAATCATGTGCACCGACTTTGTAATAAAATTGTGCAAATTGTATGTGTTTTCTCGTACTTTATAAGAACGCTTGATTACTGGCAAAGTAAGGTGATAAGAAAATAAAACAGGTTTTATTGGTATCATAAGGTCGTATAAATAAAGTGTTTATAAAACGACAGTGAGGTTAGAGGTTTGACACCATACGATAATTCAAGTACAAGGCACTCGATGAGCAAATTATGAAAGATATAAAAACTGATAGTCTACTGTGATAGAAATGCTGAATAACATACACAGCGATCAACAATAGACGCATACATATAGGTGTCGCTGGCATCACTTACTCGCCTCAACCAGAGACGCATCAGCAAAACAAAACACTATTCTACACAAGTATACTGCCTCTGAATCATAGGACAATCTAACTGTGACGCAATCGCTACTCCAATTAACAGAAAGGATATCATGCTGGTTTGGTTTTCAACACACGACATGTCGTAACGAAGGTGAACGATTCAGTCACTCGACTCGCACTGACATCACAACTCCCTGACTGAGGCGATTATATCAGGGGAAAGCGTAAATCCAGGACTACTGCTGGCATTGCAACGCCGCTCAATATAGACGGGTTATACGGCCAAGTTCATGGGCGGCGCAGCACTGAAAAGTGGGGGCTATAGCCCCCACCCCCCCCCCC
>NMRA01000300.1:117178-130949 GCA_002633005.1 Phoronis australis | reverse complement strand
CCTCCAAGGTGCGCCGCCCGTGAAGTTGAGAAACATACCTGCAAAGCGACAGAATCCACTCTGGGAGGAGCAATCGCCAGAGGTCGCGACATGTAACGGACGGTTTCAATTTAGTCTCGAATCCAGACTAAATTAGCATTAATGTCTAGTGTTTATCTCTGACATCTGGTTCCTTACTGGTCAATCAAGACTGAGATTAACCAATATATTTAAAACTGCTGGAAAAAACACAGCCTACCTTTACAGCCTTAACTGACGTAACTTAAGTCAGACTCCCGACGAAAAGTTCGGCTCGTGATCATTATGCCTTCTGCTCACAAAGTCACGTGAGCCGAACACTTTGTTTTGGTTGATAGTAAACCTGTGCTTCTATTTTCGTATTTCATCGTGGTTATTCAAAAAGAACACTGAATCAGTGAGCAGCACTTGCATAAATCTCAGAGAATAAAACCGGATTATTAGAAATACGCTCAAAAACGAGATGACAGCTTATATTGGTCAAACAGATGACCTAATGGCCTCGTTTTCGAGATATACACTAGACTCTTATGCTAAACATTTGAGACTGGTTCTAGACTAGTATTTAAATGACTGTGCGAATCAACTACGTGTGCGTCTTCTGGTGTTTAATTCAGAGAACAAACTCAGATGTTGCTTGCCGGAGAGGAGTTAACAGTGAAACCACCGACGGCACTCATTTTTGCGCTGCTGCGCAACCTGTTATACATCGTCAAACATTGCTACGTTAACAAAACACATATGACGTGTTTTTCATAAAGAATCATCATGCTGCTTCTTGGAAGCTGCGTGTCAAAACTCGGATGTCCGACAGCGTCTCATGGCAAGAATATGACATCTCTTCCGAAGTAGTACACTAGTTCACTCAGTGTTCGTGGCAACCATTGTGTTCAATCGCCATGACACTTTGATTAAGACTGCTGCCTGTTTGCAAATCTCCCTGCACCACTTTCTCAGAGCCTACCCGTAAGTGTTCATTTGCACGTGTGCCTAACTCGCGTTTTTTCACAGTAGTCACATTTCACTGTACAGCAGTAAGTGAATTTACAGTTGCAACGTTCCCTGTAAGTGTACGTTTCAGTGCGGTGACCCCGCCCACAACACATCAAGTCACACCCTTCCACGCCCAGTGATGTCGCGTTGCATTCACGACCTCGTGTGCCGTTGATTCCCAAGTATTTGTCAGTCTTGCAGAAGTCAGGAGAGTTCTCAAAGTACACGAGATCTCGCTTCCCCGGTTTTTTGTGATTAGGATCCACTGGATACATATTGAAGACGTATTTGCGATTCTGCCGTTTCCTGCTTCTTGCAGAATTCCCTGTAACAAAAAACAACTTGTGCAGATAAGTACACCCAGTTACATAACGCAGAATTTAATAAACCCCACAAAACGCTCTTACTATATCATCAATCAGCCAATTCCCTTGCAAATCACTGTTGCCAGACGAAACGCGCCTGTATTTCCAAGTTGTGTAGCTTCTTATAAACGAAAAAACCCTCATCACTCCGCAAATGTCACTCTGAATTCAGGAGTACAAGACATAAAGTGCGGTTGAAAGCAAAAAAACTTATTCAAAAACTGAAGTCAAATCAAAGATTGTTTCCTCAGTCAAGAGCAGACTGAGGTTGTGTTCACGTCATGTGAACGGAATACAAAGCCCCGTGGCACTGCTTTATTACCCGCCGAACGATGGCGCTGAACAAAATCAGGGCTGCTACGGTGTTCTACAACTGCATCCCTTTACATGTATAGTGTTCAGATATTGTGGCTCCCTAATGTTAATGTAGCAAGCGCACTATTCTAGTCAGAAAGGTTACGGTGTATAGACCAAATATTGTCAAGGTCTCGTAAACACTACTAACACGCCAGGAGTCGCTGCGACAGAGTCACTTTGAAATGTTTTGCACACATTAATTCACATCGTAAACTAACCTTCGGTTCGTTTAAGTTGCACTGACGATCCCCGATTACCTATTGACAAAACAATAAACAAAACAATTGGTTGAGAGAGAACGTACCGCTTGACGAAGAACGTCTGTTAGTTATCGTTTTTCACAATAGATGTCACATAAACTACGCCCCCGCGATTCTATGTGAAACGGGCAAGGGAACTACGAAAGTTACCAAGATAATTTATTCGATATTTTAGTTTCTGGAGAAACTTCAAACGTTCGGAAAAATAGAATTTAAAAACAAGTTACGCTTTTACAAATATTCTGTCTGGGTCAAAATTCCTGTGAACGAACCATTAACAACCCGTCTACTGCGTGTCACCAGCGACTGAATCTTATGTGTGCTCTGTTGTATTGAACCAGCCACCTGTTCAGTTCGTGTTTACATAAAATAGTATTAGTGGTTTGTTTGTTTTCAATTTGTTAACTTTTGTGTTGAATGTTAGCAAAAAGGTCAACCTTATGTATTACCGCAAGCAATACCTGCTTGACAAAATCACTCAACCGTAAACTGGAATAAAACAATGTATGGATAGTGACCACTCGAGTGTAACATATAAAACTTTATGTCGCTTGTACTGAATAAGCCAAAGCGTCCTAAGAAGTATTTGTGAGATTTACACCTTAGAAGGTTTTTGTACACGCGACAGGTGCACAGAAGCCTTATATCTGCTCTCACCTTCGTTTCCTTGATATATCCTGGAGGCCCCGTCAAATCTCTCTTTAATCAAATCTCCCACATGACGAAACGTAGGCAGCCTCATCCAGCATGTTTTTATAGAACACTCTCCCGAGATTCCGTGACATTTACAGTCACGAACCATCTCCTTGACTACGGTCTGAAATAGAAATACAGAGGTGCAAGAATCGTTTGAATATCCCTTTTTTAAATTAAATTAGTATCTTAATTATTTCAACGGTATTCATCGTCGCAATCTGAATACGATTATAAAGGAATGGAATGTGAACAACTGGAATAATCGTGAAATTATTTCAGTATTTCTCTGACTCATCTCTCGTCACGGATTTGGTAATAGACGTGATGTCAAAATTTACAAAACAATTTTCGGAAAAGTTGGTCGCGGTAATAGTCTATTGTTGGTGTTTATCGGAAACTGACGAGTTACCTGGAATGACAAAAGTCATCTCCGGTGATGACAGCTAATGACTTGTCCCCCAGTACACGCGGATAACTGAGGTATTTCAGGTCAACGGAAATGCAAATTAAATTCCAGTTTATAGTCACAGGTTTTGTACCGCGTTAACATGCCAACATACCAGTCTCCCAGCCATGTTATTATGCCTATTCATCATGTAGCGTGAGTCTCGCCCTTTCTCGGTAACATCAACAAATTTTCGCGAAAACCGTCGTGCAAACTGTATGTTGTCGCTGCACCCGCCCCAGTTCCAGTCTTGACTAGGCTCCTTACGCTGTAATGTTTATGAAAACACATTTAATCAGAAGTTCGATGTATCATAATCGAGGAAAACCTCATAAATGTCCAGCATTCGAATGAAAACACTAACTTGAATTTTAAGAAAATAGTCACCTTGGCAGCGCACGAGCACGTGGCTATTAGCCCCTCGCTGCAGGCCTTGGCCACGGCATGTGTTACGGACGCGCTGGTAATTGCGTAGATGAACGCCGTCTCTCGGAAGCCTGTAACGGGATAGTTATTAGCGAATGAAGCACAAGACACAGTGTTCCGAACAAACAGGACATCTCTTCAGGTCTCGTTAACGTTCTCTTGCCATTAATACGTTTCTTCCCGACCTGCAGCATGGACAATGTGCTTACTCGTGCCTCTTGTTGAGGGAGAACTGCCTTTCATGAGGAAATAGGCGTATTAAGGAACAAAACGGCATGTGAAGAAAGAATTCTGGTCATAACAAACATCAATGCAAAATAGAAGGCCCAGCACGACGGAGGAAGGTTTGCTATCCTCAACACGTTCATTTTATATACTTCTACATTAAACTCTTAAAAGTATCTAACTTACAAGCTGATTGATTTTTCTGGTTTGGTTGATTTACCTCGAAACATTAACTATTAATTTTTCAACAGTAGACGTGGCTGCCTGAGTTGTTTTCTACTTCTCCGACAACAACGCATAAATCACATCTTCAGCTGGCCAGGCGTTTGACAGGACCCCGCACTGGAAAGGTGGCCCAAACTCCGAGGGCAATTGAGACTCCTTCACCCTTATCGCAGCTCTTTATACTGCTGTTTTCTCGAGTTTTATTTATGTGTGAGAATAATGGACAGGTCGCACGCACGACAGTAGACTGTCCAGATGCACACTATCACATGAACATTGGTTTGTAATGAATAAGGCAAAAATAGGGCAACAGTTACATAAATGTCACCCAGTCTCCTTTCAAAGACATCAATTCGTCTGCCCAGGATAATTTCCAACTTGACGGTTCATATTTGACAACCAGTCTTGAAAGTATTTGTATTTTCGTATTATTCATACAAACTTTGAAACAATTCGGCAAAATAAAGTGAAATTAGCTGTGAAACAGGTTTCTGGGATCAGCCCTAATGCGGAATCGAACATCCGGAGATCGCAGTTCGACGGTCGGCTAGGTGAGTTACTACGGTATATCCCGCTCGATAAATGATGTCAGCAACTTAAATTTAAATAAAAGTCCGGCAGACAACGGCGAGAACTAGCGATTGGTAATGCCGTCACAAAAACAGCCAGATTGTTTTCATTATATATCAACAAAATATACGCGTGTACACAGTATGCACGTGCGAGGCCAACACTAACCAATCACTACAGTTATAGCAAGCCGTGTTACAACATCCGAAAATCAATTTCTTTCCATATGTTGACCTGTTTTTCTAAAGTTATGTTTTGTAAATCTATCAAATTTTTAGTAATTTAAAACAAAAATGTTCAAAGATAGGCGCTTATCTATCATAATAATAAACAATAATACAAGCATAATAATAAACAATAATACAAGCATAATAATAAACAATTTTATAGCATACAAACATTTTCTTTTGGACATCTGGAAAACCAAGCAATGCTTCCTTCGCAGAGATACGTAAGTATTCCATCATAACTTAAACAGAGTTATTAACTTAGACAAGTCAATAACATGCGCGCACCCAGGGGGGACTCAAATGAGCCCCCCCATTTGGCGAAGTGGGCAAAAGGTTCCGCCCAGCGAAACAAAAAGTACAAGAAAACCAGACAAAAGCCCACTAAAAAGGCGCGAATGCACAACTCATAGCTCTGAACATGGTACCCCGTTTTCTAGTCCCTCGGTTGTTTTGTTAGGAAAAGGTCCACATTGTCGAAAATTCGACCCCCCCCCCTTATATTTTGGGCTGGATGTGCGCACGCATCCCATAATAACGGGCCTTTCGTCAGTAAAACCGATTATTTCGCTGTTAATTGCAACGTCGCGTATTTGAAAGTAGTCGGAAAACAAATTAAAAACCCACGACTTCAGTGATCCCTATCCGACACCTTATCAACAGCGGCAATTAGCTTTATATTTTAAACGTATTAAATGATAAGGCTACCGTCTTCAAATACACTTATTTCTATCGAATATCTAGAAATTAGATTTGGGAACCGACGCTTTGTAATAAAATCACGACACAACAATGGATTTCACAATTCTATCTTTACGAAGGCAATAACCTCAAGAATTCTATCGCAGCCACCAACAATTACAAACAATCTAAGTGTATCTTTGAATGCGAAGTTGCTTTAAAATCAGAAAACTGAGCGCGCCCCTAATTATTAAAGAGGCAAGTCCATATTTCTTAAAACGTCCGTGCTGCGCGAATACCTAGTGTGAGACAAATGTTTGAAATGCCCAAAAAATTAAATTAATTAAGACCCAAAGTTGTATGCAGGCATACACAATCTGTCTAAATCTTGAACAATATAATTAGTTCTTAAAATAATAGATGAAAATTAAATTTTGTAGAATTCATAAACACATATTTTTATAAAATTATAATGGCAAAAATGTCAGGAGAGGTTTAATGTTAAAGTGTTATTCAATAATAGTAATAATCAATCTCGAGTATTTGTTGTATTCAAGATACACGAAATAAATTGTTTGAACGCTCACAAACGCATGGGCTCAATCCCCTATAACCAAACTTAACGTGAGATTGGATATTTTGTTCAAACATGAATATATTGCTGAAAGTGGTGTATAAGTAAGTCAATTGGTCACTCCTTGGTCACTCCTTGGTCATTGGCCAGGACCCACAGCTTTATCTATAGAAACCAGTTAATACACACACTCGGATAGTAACTCGAACTCAGTTGAAGATGAACTGCTTAGCATAATTATTTGATGATTACGTCACATATGATTCACTTAGAACAAAACGACATAATATCTCTGTCCACCAACTTAACTTTCATAGCAGACTCTTATCAAGTTGCTCTAGGGAAGGCTTTGCGCGGACGGGACTAAAGATAATTTGCCATCAAACCGGGGATAGGTGTATCCATATTTATGTTTGATTTGTTAATTGTTGATCTGTCAAGCCCCGTCCAGACTGGTTACATAGTGTTATAAATATTAAAAAATTATTTTGTTGGTGTCGACTAAACATTGCGTGTTGACTAAAATATATAAACACTGCTGCTGCTACCGCTATAGATCAACACAAAATTGTACTCACAATCTCCCATCGAATGATTTTTCATCAGCTGTTGTGTGTTTTGATGTGTTTTGCTAACAGAAAATGTCAAAAAATAAATATATACTGTTCAATTAACTAAATTTGCATTTCCCATTGTTTTTGATCCATTGCTATTTGATTTGGATATGTTTTGCTGACGGAAAATATGAAAATTTAAAAACTGAACAGAATGTTTAAATAGCTAAATTGAATTTTATCCATGATTCATATTTAATTCAACATTTTCAAAATATATTTACCCTACATAGCTTTTGCCATTAAATATTTATTACCGTTAAAAATGTTTTTATGGAACAAAATATTTAATAGACAATAATATGCTTAAAACATTCATTCAACATTGAGTACTCGTAAAAAATGTGTTGATTTTTGTTTTCAATATTTAAAAGTAGCACAACGTACATTTAACACTTTTAAGCAATCTTTCAGTTTTATGTCGTTAAAACGCCATAAAACTGAAAGATTGCTTTGGCGAAATCCATTCCGAGGAAACGTTCGTCACCCGGTATGAGAGGCGCCCGTCACAATCGTCAATAAAATTTTACTATTGCTCAGAGGCTCCAAACCTTAATTGAAGTTGTGTAGGCTAAACGTTAGTCGAGACATTACTATTGTCAATGCGTCAGTTGATCACACGTTTATTGAAAACAGTGATTCCCGAGTGTGTAAACTTAACAAGGATTTTACTCAGGTGGCTTCAACCTTCAACCATACTGCCACTGATGCCTTTCAGTTTCCTAGATATATTGTTAAATTGCACAATTGTATATAAACGTTTTTGGCTTTTTTCAATTAATCGAAAATCGACAAGAAGTATGATGGTCAGTATAGGTCAGTAAATACGATCTGTGACGTCATACAGTCTAGTAACTCAACAAACTGCCTACACAATACCTGTAACTCAAATATTAACTGACTTGCAAACAACTCATATGGCTCAAGGATGTAACAACAGTCCACCTTTCCATGTTAAAACCCATTGATCACTGTAGGGACACTGACAGTATTAAGGAATGTTCCTTTTATCTCAGGCACGCCATTGTTTTGTTTGGGAATACCAATTTTAAATTGAAGAACGCGTGACCAGCACAACACCCAGGAAGACCTTGTATTTGGCAACAGGCGACAACAAAATGATGGTCATACGGCCTGATGTAATGCGGTCGAAATTGCGTTTAAATACGAACTATTGTTATTTGTCGACGGTATGCGGATTTTAGAGTTTGACCGACAAAGTGTGCCAACTTATTATGGCTAGTAAACAAAACCTTTGTTAACCGCTACCACTTTGTTTATTTTGCCGCGGATTTAATTAAAGTCGCACGAACACCTCTGTAAGAATACAAGGAATTCCTTCGCGTGAAAAGTGTTCGCGTTCACTATACATGTCTTGGGCACTCCGCCCTAAAATTGAAATTTAATCAGAAGTACCCTCAGTGAACACTTGGATGTTACGTTATAAACGGAATTATTAAACAGTCTTGATATTCGACATGTACTAGTCTTAACTGTCAATCAAAATCTTTAAACTTTTTACCTAAAATATGTGTTTAGAATGTATACCTGTGATTAGTCACCTTTTACTTCCATGTACATATAAACGTTTTAAGTAAAACCACATAATTTGCGTACACGTTCATGATATTTCCTCTGTGTAAACCCATTCTGAACACAGAGTTTAGTCAAACGGAACACGTCACGGCTTAAATACAAACATGTCACTATAATACACGAACGTATCATACTGCCTCGGCTAATTTATGCGTTTGCGTCTTTTGGAATCAATTTCTATTTTTCAGTCGGTCAAAAGTGTTCAAGCAACATGTACAGGCACAGCACAACATGTACTGTCACAGCACAATATGTACCGACACAGCACAACAAAGAGAACTTGCTTGGTGGCGTAAAATTCACATCATGAAGTTTGTAACTGGAACTGGACTGAAGATCAATGAATGATTATTGTATTGTCCAATCCATGTCACTATTTTTAATGATATTGATAAAAATTAATTTCAATGATAAATTAATTTGCAATAAAGTTTTCAGCTATATGACAAGGGCACGGCCTCAAAATGAATTATAATTAACAAAGCCCGTGCGTATTTAAGGAGCGCCACGCTAATCAATTACGATAATGTAGAAATAATTTAATGGTATTGAAACTTTATCGAGTGAACCCGATTTATGACTACAAAATTAGAATCTTTTAACAACGGGTTGGAATTGCTTGACCGTTTTTCTGGACGAGTTGCGTCACTGCTAGCGAGGGCGAGGCGTACCAATTGACTTTGACGAATTGCAGTATAGATAGGCGAGATTCTAAAGTGAAGCTGAGTTGGGCTGAAAACTTGTTCAAATTTGCTCAAACATGTTCAAATGTGTTTAAATGAAGGAATTCTAAAGGTAAGCGAAAAACTAATTTGAGTGGAAGTCATACACTCAGGATTCACTGACGTCGACCTCCATTTCCACACTTCGTGCATGCCCGTTTGAGTCAGGATCATACACTAACGATTCACTGACGTCGACCTCCATTTCCATACCTCGTGTATGACCGTTTTGTTTTATAACTTACATTTCCCAATAATTGATTGTTCAAACTCATTATTGTGAATGAAATGTCCAAAGTCTGGGGCCTATGATTATGTTTGTTTCTAGGACTGATTCTCATCATTTTCTGTAGATATGCAATTAAATCAGAAAAATGCTGATTATTGAAGAGACGGCCGCATGAAACTCATGGACTATGTCCAACTAATGGACTATGTCCAACTAATGGACTAAGTCCATTTCACTGCTCAGGAAGTACATGTTGTAATGTAAAATGCCAAAGTAAACGCATAGTTATGATGCGTTTATGATTTTTACAGGATAAACGAAAACTTACCGTTTTTTAAAATTCTTCCAAAGATGGAGCCGCCGTGATCGTTACGACTCGTCGGACAATTCCACTTTCTCTTTTTAAACTGATATTTACACTCATCAATAGACATCTTAGCACCTTTCGCCACAGCCAAAATAGTGCCCGGATGTGCCGTGACCACTTTTTGCTGTCTCTTTGTCAGCGGGCGTAAACTGGAGGCGACGTAATGCGTTTTTTGTGGCGTCAAGAGGTTTGTCTCCAAACTGGTCTTAGGCATTTCAAATGTGTACGCCAGCGACCTAAACGTAAAAGAAGAACAGAGTTGTGTAAGTTAACAGTGCATGCAAACGTGCAGTTTTAATGGTGCTTTAAAGAATTATGTTCAACGGCTAAATAAGCCTGTTCTTGTTAAAAACTTTTGACAGCAAATCAGTATAACTTAACTTAGGAAAATCACTCAAAAGTTTAAATAAAAACCGTTTGGAAAAAGAATGTCACATAGAAAAAGGATAAGTTTTGACTAAATCTTTACATAGACTCGCTCATCAGCGTCGCGGGCCTTGCGGGACAATGTCGTATGTGTAACCTGACGTACTGTATGAAACTCTTCACTATCTTCTTTTATCGCTTGAGCACTACACTAAAGGGCAGTTCTACACAGTGACTAAGCTTGCATGGTTTGTGAGTTTAAATCAGTTGATGGAAACTTATTTTCATAAAGTCTCGGGCGTGGGCGAAAGAAAGTCCCCTTTGATCAAACTTGTTCAAAAGCGAGCGACGCACCAAAACACAACGCTTCGAGACTGAATAGTTTAAATAAGTGCAGCGATATATTAACTGTTCAATGTAGGATTTGTTTTAACTGCAGCATTATGGCTTTTGCCATTTACATTACTATTATTGAAGGAAATCTCACACAGCGTGTTGTCATATCCGTCATACCACAAGTATCGGAAATATTAATTCATAGATCGTGTCGGTTTACCAAGACATTACTGCACGTCGCTTCAACTTCATCGGAATTCTGTAAGAACTTTTGCCCACCATCGAATGCTTGCTGGTGCAGCAAACGTTGCGATGAGTGAAGCGCTAGTTCTAGAGTTGTATCCGCCTAATAGATTAACAATGCCTGATCAAAGTGAGTGGCTGGGGACAGTATCAGCTTCCAAAGCCGCCTCTGGTCTCTCTTGTATTGTGGCCATTCCGCTTGATTTTGATATATTAATTTGCAGCATTTTTTTATCGGCTTCAAAGGTCTACGCTAGGATAGAACACTTCTTTGTAAGCGGCTTTAAGTAATAGATAAACAAGCGGTGCTCAAAAGAAATGTTTGAAAACATCAATCTATTGTGTTTATTTAGTGTTGGTTCAAGCGAAAACCATTGACCCCTAGCTAAATAGTCGCGGATTTAGTGGCTGGATAACTAGAATGGAATAGAGCGTAGCAAAGAAACACACATCTTCCGATTTACCTAAATTCACACAGTACGTCGTCGCCCACACAGGCACACCGTCAAGTGACGCACATTCACTTAAGGCCACTTCGTGAACAGAATGAATAACAAACTATCGACATGAATGTGTTGAATGAATTTTACGCTGACTAAACTGTGGCAACGTGCTGTAGCGCTTGTGACCATGCTTTTCTCGTGGTGCCCGACAACGTTGCCCGCGCAGTCACACGTTAGTCATCGTTTAGATATGACCGCACAGTTGAATGACGGGTCAACGCCGTCCGTCAATACACGTTAAAATTCGCTTACCTATGCGAGTTAATGTGCTACTTCCAAAAATAATTAAAAGGATCCATTTACAATTATCGTCTTTCAGTTTTTGACATTTTGCCGCTTTTCACAAATCTGTTAGATTTTAGAGATTCAAAGGCATTACAAGAACCTGATAGTTCGTGTTGTGCTGGTAAATTTATACAAAACAACCGTCTGACAAACGGATTATGTCCTGGCCCGCGGCCTCTACGCCACGTACGTACTAACCTGATCGCATTGAATAACTTTGGTCTTTTCTAAACATTAGTCGAGCAGTCAAGTTTACAATCAAAATATATTTTCAGTCGCTTGTTTGAGTTTACCAACAACATTTACGTCTAGTGCTTCACGCTGTAACTCATTTGAGCTGCAGGCTTTCGGAGCGTATTCAAGTTTTTGAATTAAGACAAAAAGCTTGCTGTCAAGGTTATGATCGAGAATGTGACATTTCAGTGCAGTTGACACTGGTTCGAGAGTACAGGTTGCCTGATTACCATAAATTCAACATGGCGCGGCACGTGCACGTCTTTACGCGAGAGGGTGACTGGTTCGTGTACTAAAAAAACGTCAGACGTGATCATACGCTTTGCGCAGAGCTAGTAAGTTTTTCTAGTAGAACTAAAGATTAGCAACATCAATAACAGTGATAAAATAGCGTCTTCATTGTATTCGGACCGTTTTGGAATGTTGATAGATTTTAGCGATTTATTACTTTTTCCATAGGCCTACGAATTTTAGATAAACATTGACGAAAATTTCACTCACGAATTGGGTGTAAAATCAGTCAAATGTCGGCGGGACTATTTGCAGTTATGAGATTCGGTTTTGCTGTCAATAAACATAAAACAGCGCACGTCTCTGATTGCACGCTACAAATGTTATAATAGCTCAATGTTATAATACCTTGCATTATTTTTGGCCTGCCTTGCCATTTGATTGCTTCCAGAGTGCCAGTCCTTGCCAGGCATACTCTCATTACTGACATGTTGATGTGCAGTGTTTACTAAAAGCGCTAAGATTAAACGAGGACGGAAGCAGTAAAAGTCAATAGTAAACAAAAGGAAAAATGCCAACGCACACTGTCATGAAAGGAGTAGTGGTCGCTCCAACGATAATCCCGTAATTGTCTGTTTAACTGAACCTGCTAACTTCCAGTTGAAGCCATCGGATTAAAACACTTTCGCCCTCACGGTTTCTCCAAGAAAGCCTATTTAGGATGCGACGGGGAATATGGCATGATCAGATATGCACGTGACAACACCATCAAACTGAACTATTTGGCTGTTTAACATCTCATACATACGCACGTTAGAGAAGAGAGATGATAACTTATTTTCAGTGGACTCACTAAATACAAGTGTCGAGATTAACTCAAACGTCTGCTCTCACAAAATTCAAACTAAATTGTTCAACTATCGACTTCTGTAATGCATCAAATTCAAGCTTTCAAGTCCGTTCTGATTGCCCGATTGCATGAAACAATCCTAAATAGGGACTCAGCCATGTTCTTTAACTTTTCAATGTATTGGTAGACTTGTAAAAGCACTGGTTGCCCTTTGTTATGCTGTTTTATTTTCATTACCAAGACACATTTTGGCTTTGACAAACTGAGAATAAACACAATGTTGAATTCTCACTATTATTAAAACTAAATAGGGACATTTTCATGCATCGCCCCTAATTTAAGGCTCAGTTTTTGATAAATTAATTATAAAATGACACTGAGTCAAATAAGATTTCATAATAAAGATAAAACGCATGGAATCCACAAAAGATTTTGATAGTTTATCTGAGTACCTGTTTAGGACTGTTTCGTCCAACTCCACGCTGCGGGTTACATTTGAACAGCAAAAAGGGCATGCATTAGAAGCGAAGAGAAACGGCACACGAAGGGGCACTGCACCCGAAGGGGCACGACACACGAAGGGCACGCCACACGCCCAGCTATAAGTAAGTGAGGACTCAACGAATATAGAACTGATGTAATATTGAGTCGGTTATGACGTAGCTGACAAGTAATAAGACAAAATTAACCATTCGATTCGGATCACCCCTTATGTTTTGTTGTCATCTTGTTGGAATGTAAAGACAATTGTCGACCAAATGATGAACTTTTCGCAGAATTGGAATGCCAAACGAAATTGACACGTGCAAACACGACAATTGTTGTTTGTCGATGTATAACTTAGTTGACAAGAATTTGGAATGACCATTTCTCAATAACTTGGCCAAATTGCTTCCAAAACTATTCACCCGCTCTGTATGTAAAGTGTGTTTCTACGGCAACACCGTATGACCGACATTTAGTCAACATTCACAGGTGATGGTTAGATCTGTCGCAACCAATGACTTTCTAGGCGTATGTTGACTTAGTAAACTTTGCGCGTGACCGGTACATTTTGATTTATCACGATCTACAAACGTATTATTACACAAGCGGTGTTTAATTTCTGCGACACTTAAACACCTACATACAGC
>NMRA01000300.1:101998-117165 GCA_002633005.1 Phoronis australis | reverse complement strand
TTTGATCTTTTGTTTTCTGCTCTTGGTCTGTCAAATGCTTTGGAGAAATTATAAGATGCATTGGTAGGAAAGCTAAACTTTGAAGTGTCTAAGAAGTAGGTCACACCAGTGCAGTGTGCAGTTTTAAACCATATATAAATACCTCCAGCATGACCATGCTTATGGGTAGACACAAAACAATGTCAACAACTGACATTCAACATTTGCGTCGAGTTTGGAATTTATAATGTGGAGAACACTGACAGCATTCAATCATATTCTCATAGATCGACATTTTTATTGAATAGAAAACATCGATGTAAAAAGAAAAGTTATACAAGTCTACAAATGTGCGCTTTTGATTTTTGCCAGGAAACTGCATTGTTTACAGCGCTTTTAAAATTCATGTATTGCATACAACAGTATGCCATTCGCAACATTACATGAGAATAAAATAAAAATATTGAATACAGCTGTTATTTGTAAGATGATAACGCCGCTAACGGCGGGTTAGAGTAGCGTGGATAGAGAAAAGCTGTGTGCAGCAAGTTACACTTACGATTTGTTGAAAACGAGACAATCACAAGGGTTTTGTTTTTGTGAAAACCTACAGTTACGTCTGCTCATTCAGTTGCCATTTTCCCGGATTGCCAGGTTGTTTATGTTGACACCTTCACGTCGCACGTAGTTTAGTATCAAACATGGACCCACGACTGCCGTACAGGACGAACAAGATTTAACTATATTAAGCAGGTTAGAATTCTTACTAATTAGTCCAAAATTGTGTGTTGTCATATTTCCGTCTCTAAGTCTCGACAATGGCGTCTGGGGGAAACAGCATTGTTGACTGTGGAAGACCAAAAACTAACTGGAGCAAATGTGTAATTTAGTTAATGTCTCACAAAATGATTACAATAAAATGACATCTTTATGTGTTTTAGAACAAACCATTGGATATAGACGGTCTAATGTTTCAGTGTGGAGTCAGCGAACTGTAACGCCCCTATCGGACGGATAACAATGCTCCAAAAACTACTCCTCGTTTGATGATCTGATAGTAGACACTGAGTCTGTCGAATGGACTGTTAACAATATGGCCAGGTTAGAAATACTCACTTTATATTTATCACGTCTACATTTTAATCTTTGCCAAAAAATACCACCAACGTAAAGCAGGATACTACGAATGGGTTGAATTAAAATATAACTAGTGATACCGAGATGTCGTTAAAAAAGAGTGCGGGTGATCTGATGTCTTTTGTGGTGCATCAGACGTGCACAGCCTCATGGTTGGACCTATTGCACGGAACACCTGAACTCATGAGAGCCCTGTTATCGATCAACAGGTTCTTATTGAAAGACGTTTTTTCCTGCCTGTCCCCTTAAGAAAACGGACAGACTTTCTATTTGCACTATACTTTGTAGGAATGTAATCGTGCCACCCAGTAGCCTACTCCTTAGCCCATAAAAAGCTGAACAAGACTCTACCACATGTTTAGTGGTTTCAAAGTCAGTACCACACTCAGGACTCCCATAACATAGACCGAGCGATACCGAGCTGCTGTTTGACATATTTTGATGTTTCGTTTGAGGATGGATAACTGCAAGGCCAATTAATAAAACAAACAATCAAAATATATTAGCGATACACTAGCACAAATAAGCAAGATTACCACTTACACGGTGTGTACATGTCACTTACACGGTGGGTACATGTTTTGTCGCGTTAATTATAGGCTTACCTTCATTTTTCTTAATTGTTGAAAAACAGACGTCAGATACTTACCACCACTTTGCTCTTGTCTTCCTTGTTTTCTTTGCCCCATCGCACGCGATAATTAGCACCAGGATAGAATAAATACATAACAAGGTAGCCTGCAACTTCATTGTTAATGTCTGGGAAAAATAAATAAATAAATAGAACGCCTTCCCCGGACCAAAGCTGTCTTGTTTGTCTTCAAAGACTTTTCTCGTTTATGAATGTTTTATAAAGCAACAACAGGTCGAGTTTGTAGTCTCGTCTTTCATAAGAGCGTAGTTCCGACTTCATACACTTTATCTTATCGTCACTCAGCAAGACTCGCTTGGAGATTTCCCTTTTTCTTTTTCGTTACAGTCTTCTCATCTTTCCCGTTGGTTATCTATTTCTTTTGTCGTTTAGCGCTTGCCAAATATTATCACACTAATACTTTAGAGACACCAGAGAGCGCGACTGCAGAGCTTGTTCTTACGCTGCACTAACACCGTGTTATGATATCATCTACCTGTACTCAGCATATACGTTCAGTTTTCCCTGTCAATCAAACGACAGCATTTCTAGCACCCCGAGCGACCGAAGCCCGGTGATTCGTTAGTATCCAGTCGCCCGATTCGGTAATCCGGGGTGAACCTTTGAAGCTTTGTGGGTTCCGACGACCACTTAATTGAATAGGCCACGGTTGAACGATTTCGAAAGCGATGGACTTTGTCGGAAATGTTACAGGTAGGCAAACTGGACCCAATCCCCTTAAAATTGAAACGATTAAACAAATTGACAATGTTCAGGAATGTCATGTAGTATTCCCAATCACAATGTACTTGTTAAGTGATAAAAACAAACATAAATATTTAGGAGGGTCTATTATAACGCTAATTTAATTGTGCCGTAGAGGCGACAGTCAAGGTACTTAGGTCGGCTTAACCGGCAGGAGCATAGAGTGTAACCGACTAAGAACAAATAAAGCAAGTTAGGAATTATGAACTATCTCCGGCCATTTGTACGTTACCTTGAACTCAATTATTGTTGATGAATTAGGGCGTGAAATATTTGAATGTATATACAGAGTATTTGATTGATGACATCGACTAGTTTTATATTTCTAAAACTTACATTTATGCACGCGCTTTACGCTGAAGATGACTTATGAGTGAAGGGCGCATGCGCTTCCTAATCAAACCAGTCTCATATATAGGTATATTTGAACTGCATTTCGTGCATGCGCTTCTTGAGGTTATTGGCACACGTAATATTTAGATCAACTGTAACGAGAACAGCTCTGAACCTGAATGATTGTGTCACAGTTGAGTTCCCGTTTTGCTGTGTTTAAATTCCACCTGCACCAGTTACATAATGGAAACGTATGGTTGCACAGCGTCAACGCAACGAGCAGGTCCAACTGTGTTCGCGATATGATTGCCACGTGCGCGCGTGAACCTGTTTGCGACAAACACGCATGCTATTACAGGTGCCAATCTTTCATTCGGTGCTTGTAAGACGAAAACAACTTATTTTATGCCCCAAGAAAGATGGTAATTTAGTGATATTAAACAATTCGGAGAATAAAAGCCTCCTTTAGAATAGATGGACGATACGTAGAATTTATCACGTAAAATTGTACTTAAACTGACTGGATTTTACGATCCTATGACCGGCGGGCAATATCAACACAGGTAGAAAATGGCATCACACCTCGACAAAATGGCGACTTCAATTGGTTATTGGTAAAGGCTGAATGGAGATGGCGCAACGGGACTCAAACAAAGGAAATGTGTCAAAATGGATCACCCAATCGAACTTGTAATTCGTGAATTAAACGCTAACATAAATACACCCCTCAATAGGTTTGTGTTTATCAACTTGTTTATAGGCTTGTAATTTTCATTGGATAAAATCTAATCGGGCTTTATTGCCGATGTAGTTCCTGACGCACTGCGACTAGTGATAATAGGTGACGTTGTTGACCGCTGGTCAGCGAGCTAGGTGGTCCAAACAGATATTGGTGCACTCTCAGCCAGGGGTCAGACCAATGCCTCTTTTCAGTTTTAATGAAATTGGTTCAGTTTATTAAAAACATTTAAATCACATCAAAGCAATAAGCCGATGAGGTTATCACCACCATGCACTCTGACGGGAAACAAAATGGGGAGTCGAGTTTTGCCGCATATACATTAAACAACCCGTTTCATATTTGCAAAGTACAAAGCCTTGCTATTGTCTGTACAATTGGTGGCTGTAATTCTAATACGTTTGTATGTATTATTATTTATTTTACGCCTACAATATTACGATTTTTACCACATATTAGCATCCTACGCCTTAAATGAAATATGGCGTCGTCACGCACACCGGTAAGTTGGTCATGTTCTCCAACAAGTCTGACAAGTTTTCTACAACTTGTTTGCACTGATACAAAACTGTATTGGGTTACGTTTTTTCACATTTCAAACATTGAGCACGACTTCTTGTGTCTTGTTAACATTAGATGATCGTGGTCATAACATCGCTCAGTCAAAACGAAAATTAACGGCATACCGTCATGTGCCGTCATAACCAGAAAGATCAGAGCAGGAAACATTCCAAGTATTGAATAGGCAAAAAGTAGCAGCACAGAAACAAACCCTGAGCCGCACAAATCAAAAACTATTGGTATTGATACACCTATATATAAGACAAACCGACTATGCCGTAAGAATTATTTTTCTTGTTGTCAAACGACGTTCACGTAAATAAATAAAGCATGGAAGTCTGTAAACAAATAATTAGGTGCGTAGATTGATGTATCGCTCTTGGGGTGTGCGCTGAAACACGAAATGATGAGAACTTCATTGGAAGCAGGCGATATGAACATGAAAGCATGAATTTGAATGCATTTAGGTAATAATTATAATAACAACTAAAGTGATTTATGTCGTGTTGAATGAATTTAAATTCTTAGACAACGAACAGCGATGGATAATATGCAACTCTATTTGCGGGGGCGCGTAAAATCATCAAATCTTTAGCAGTCTGCGAGAATTTGGCGCGCAAATTGCCAGTGATCGAAGAATTCCTTTAACTTATGGCCCGAGAAATAACACCTTTGTAGCGTATTCAGAAGCCGCGACTTTTCACACGTAGTTTCCTTGAGAAACAATAGAAAACCTGTCGCAGCTTTATGACACAAATATTACAAATAAACTATGAATGCGATTTATTATATCACCTTTTCTGTGCATTACCGACTTTGATCTCCAGTTACGGTTTTGTTTCCCTCTACACCGTCACGGTCGTATTTTCATTTTATCCACATTTTGTGAATGAAAGCTCAACCCCCGGGCGTTATTTGCATGCCCCCTGTTGAGTGTGATGAATAGTTTGCTTGGGCAACTGAAAACACCGACTTGGGCTGCATTGTTCTCGCTAACAGAATTGTAAATAAACGCCGTTATTTTGATTCAAATATGTATTTATTAAATAATTTTTCAATAATAAATATAGGTCAAAGGTAAATAAAAGGTGATCTTTATATTTAAACTTATGCATGACCTACGCATAAGGTGTTGCCGAATTACGCCGGGGGGCAAGATGGTTTATTAGTAGTTACCAATCCCGGTCAGCGTTTGAAGTTTTATATACAAATGTTGCTGGAGTTAAAAATATTGATCTCTTCTTCTGTGATCGATTTTGCCTTTCTCCGGCGTTTTGTTTCTGATGTTGACATTAAACAGTTCACGTCTTGCGAAACAGCGTCATTTAACAAATTCGTTTGCTAGTTTTCTCAGATAAGATTTTAAGAGCGTTGACCCGGAGGCTACGTTACGATCTGCCACCATCGAAGAATACTGTCTGAAGAGCGAACAATTTTCTGAGTTCACACCTATTAGCCGTCCTATTTGGGTTGGGTATCATTTTGCCAATGCACGCAGTTACTGGAACACTGATATTCCGAATTCAGGAATGTTAAGAAACAAAATGCCACTGATATTCAAAGGAAAAGAACAATTGAAAATTGTATATGTTTACACAAAGCCACATTGTGTTACAGTTAACAGTGTAACAACGGGCTTGATAACATTTTGAACTCGTTCATAAAAAGAACCTATTATTTTGTAGCCAACAGTCAGAATCATGACTGACTTCAACATGTCCATTGAAAATTACCCGTTTGACAAGTTTTTGCTCACGATTAGTTGATTAGTGTCAAACAGACGCTGTGGTCGATCTAGGATGTCGAAAAGTAAACCCGACCACAGTTTGGAAGGACATGTCTTCCGTAGTAGTCCTAAAACGGAGCGCCGGCAACGTTTGGTCAGGCCCGGACAGTGGTATTGACCTCCCCTAAATCCGCTTGTGACGAAGAAGAGGTACCATAGTACGTGCTTTCTCACTGTCAAGAAGTCACTGACGGGCAACACTGTAGCCGAAATACCACAATTCTATGGGACCTCTATTGGACGACAAGGCAAACCGATCACACTGACAAATACGTTGTCCATTGATGTCATTTCTTAAGACGGGACTAAGGGTGTATTGTGTTCCTCATATCTGGTTAGATTATCGCCACCTGTGGTAATTTCAGACGAAAAAACACGTCATTATATAGACACTAGTCTTTCACAGGGTCCAAAATTTTGAGAATCATGACTCCCATAATTCACTGCAGAAACAGGTAAATACGGTAAGTGATTATTACAACTGTACATTAAAAACGCCTGTCGAAATTTTTAGGGTCCAAATAATTTAGTAAATGTTGATCAATGTTCAAGATTAGCTACGTTTCAACGAACATGGATAACACAACTTTCTGGCCTGTGTTGCTCCTATTTTGCGCCAGGTACCGCTTTCATGGGCAGCTGAACGAAGGACTGCTCGAAGAAAAAGTTTGATTACCGGAGTATTTGTTCGAGTTTGGAGGAATTACAACCATTGACAGCCTCCTAATGTGTTCCTCTATCACACAAGGTACTTATAACAACGGGACTTTGTTGTTTTAACCAGTGTGACGCATAATCCACCAAAAAACGTCCGGCGTATGAATCTGTATGAAACTGTTACAAAAAGAAAGTTAGTTTTAAATACTGAACTAGCTCAAATTTTTATTGAAATCGGCGTCGATATTAATCCTCCGTTGTTTGAAATGAATTGTATTGGCCTTTACATACTTAGTGTTCGATCGCGACCCGGCCATCAGCTGATAAGTTGTGAACCCAACCAGTCAACACGGGGCGAAATCGCAAATGTGTTGGCAATTTTGCAACACGTTTTGATCATATACGGAGTAGTACACATTGTTTGTATAGAGAATGTGTTTACACATGCAACTGAAAATGAGTAATGGTTGGACTGGATATAAGGTGCCGGCATTTTGAAAACCACTTTTCTACACTTAATAACGGGCATCAAACTGGGTCTCAAAATACGGGCACTTTATATCCGACTATTGCCCGAAAATGGACAAACATATAAGCGATGTGTTAGTAGCGTGTAGAACTTTGCTCCCCCATATTTTTGTCTTGTTCCGGTTGTGAAACCCTCGTCATGAAACTTTACTTTTGGATTGAGTTATTCTTTTTCTATCATTTTTGGAAAAAAAAATATTATTTGAAAATCAAACAGTTGACAAACTTTGAGCAGAATAAATTGTCAGTCCGATGTTTTTTGCTTATTGTTCTCTCAGTGCTTCTACTGATGGCCAAATGATAAAGTGTTCTTCCGTGTGATTCGAATATGCTCGTGTGCACGATTTCTGTTCGTCTGTGATTTTTGTGGTTCGTGCGCATGATTTTTCTTCGTATCCATGATTTTTGGTTTCGTATGCATAATTTACATGTTCGTAAATGGTTCGCGCGTAAGATGCGATGCTCGTGCGCATGATTCTACGGTTCCCCTGTTGTTTAAAGTTAACGTACATCAAAACGGTAGTAGTTTTACAAATCCACCACTAGGTGGACATGCGATTAAAAAGTTTGGATATTTACACTGCTATTTTGATCTATTTTGCTCGTTTAACTTGTTTAATGTGACTTGACAATCTATCAATGTGTCTGCTAAGATGCCTGACAAAATTCCGTATCAATAACGATGCATTCTACGCGAACTCGTTATTGTTCATCAAATTCATTGGCAAATTACACAAAAATTTACAATTTTAACTCGGAAACTTTTTGCATTTGGAAAATACACGTGATCGAAATGAGTTGGAAAACGTCAAAATAAAATTTCCAGATAAAGTTTTCATAGAACTCAGGGTCCACTGACCATAAGTCTAGGGCCATACGTCCAGGGTAAACAAAATTAAATGCCTCACTAAAGTAAGCTACATTAAAGCGACAGTTTCTCCGAAGACTGCGGGGTGCAGCAGCGCCAACTAGAATATTTTGTGTTCACTAATAAAAACTCACACCCCTTTGGTAACGCAAAGGTTATTTTTATTTGCTTGCACGATTTCATCAACAACATTTACACAAACAACTAATCAACGATAAACAATGAAAGCGACACCTAGCGAGCGAACAATGGTGATTACATCGACCCAAAGAAATGTCGCAGATTTCCGGCTATTCCGGTTATTTGTAATTGTTGTCACACTTCATTCGGCTAGTTTTCTTCTTCGCCACCATTATACGTGTCATGTCTATATACATTGTACGTGTTTAGTACGTAAGTCGCGAAAAGCAATGAGCTGTGGGCTGTAACAACTAAAGCGCGCGTCAGGGCACTAACCTGTTTTTCAGCAAAATTCTTACTAGGTGCTCATGTCTGATAACTCGCCCACCAGCCACGTATAACTCTCAGCTAGTGCTGGCCTTACGTTGCACACGCTAATGACTAGTTATTCTTCGAAGAGATTCACATTTACTTTAAACTCATACTAAACCCTGTTAAGACACACCGACAGAGATTAACGAAGAATAAATAAATAGTTTGGTGCAAGCCGGAGATTGAAATCTCCTTACAGGCGTGGCTAACCATTTGGAGGACTATTGAAGAGAAATATCGTCCATGCAGAAATTGCATTGTGAAACAACCGAACAAGCAGTATCACAGTTGTTCCCACTGTCCAGTCATAGGCCCGATATGGCGTTAATTCCAATTCAATAGACTTTGTAAGGGGCTAGTGACGCTTGCCAAGCCTAACAGAGCATTAGATTAGATTAGTCCAACGACGGAGATATCTAGTTCAGACTACAGCAGGCATCTTGGTATTGTGAGCAACTCCGTCCAAATAGGAGACAAGTGGTAGCTAGACCCATGGTAGGTGTACAAAACTGACATTCGGTCATACCCAGAACACGGCAAGAATACATTCACCGTCCATCACTTCTTCACTTCATATCATGAATTTTTACGAGCAAGTGTGATTATTGATTCGCACCTTCAGCTTTTCGGTTTGTCTCAAACATTTCTACTGTACACTCTAAAACGACAAATTAGTGCGGCCGAAACGACGTTCCAAATGCGTCGACGTCCCACGTGGCATGCGTTTCCCCACGGGAATAACAAACGCGTCCCCTGAATACTTAAGGTAGGTTCCACAAATTTCTGTTTCGCATACAACCAAAAGAGGCGTCTCAGTCCGACCCACTCAAAAACTTCAAGCGACATCTTCCGTGATGTTCAAATGACAAAAAAGGCCAGAAACGAAACAAGCAGTAGAAGTTGTACTCATGTCTGATAACGTACATGTAGTTATCCTGACCAATGATGTCCTTCTTTCACGCATTGTCTCCACTTGACCAAATATAACAATGAGTGTCTTCAGCTGGTTCAGATGCATCACGGTCATTTACTGGGAGCATTTGGCGCTATCTTCGCCACGATTTTGGTNAGGAGACAAGTGGTAGCTAGACCCATGGTAGGTGTACAAAACTGACATTCGGTCATACCCAGAACACGGCAAGAATACATTCACCGTCCATCACTTCTTCACTTCATATCATGAATTTTTACGAGCAAGTGTGATTATTGATTCGCACCTTCAGCTTTTCGGTTTGTCTCAAACATTTCTACTGTACACTCTAAAACGACAAATTAGTGCGGCCGAAACGACGTTCCAAATGCGTCGACGTCCCACGTGGCATGCGTTTCCCCACGGGAATAACAAACGCGTCCCCTGAACACTTAAGGTAGGTTCCACAAATTTCTGTTTCGCATACAACCAAAAGAGGCGTCTCAGTCCGACCCACTCAAAAACTTCAAGCGCTATCTTCCGTGATGTTCAAATGACAAAAAGGCCAGAAACGAAACAAGCAGTAGAAGTTGTAGTCATGTCTGATAACGTACATGTAGTTATCCTGGCCAATGATGTACTTCTTTCACGCATTGTCTCCACTTGACCAAATATAACAATGAGTGTCTTCAGCTGGTTCAGATGCATCACGGTCATTTACTGGGAGCATTTGGCGCTATCTTCGCCACGATTTTGGTACATACGCGAGTGATGAAACACCGGCGTGTCAAATAGACGAACGTTGACAGATCTCGTAAGGGAGTCCCAAAAGCAAATTTTGAACGGAAAATGCTCAAGAAAACCGCAAATTGACATGGTGATGGCGTTGTTCTTGTCACGTCCTCGGGGGATGTCTCTGATCTCCAACCGTCACTATACATGTATCTGGCTGTGAGTCTCACATCTGTGTGGTACTTTTAAAGGCTCCCCGAGAGGAGCTACGTCCGACGCTGTGGTAAGCGATAGAGTCGTGCCTCTGTCCATGGTTATGCGGTGATTCGGTCGTTGATAGATAATCCGTTGTCGTGCTGTGGTCGTAGTGACCATTTCGTCGTTTGTCGTGTGCAGGTTTGCAAAGGCAGCAACATATCTTGTTTAGCAGCCAGTTGACGACTCGGATTTCTCTGTAAAACAAGAAATGAAATAGCCCTAGGCCACTTAGCGTTATCATGAAATGGTCTTGATGTAAAAAATAGATAATATTTCTAGGCTTCAGACAGCTGACAGTTCGCCATTGCTTCCAAACAGTCTAGTGACGTTCGCTTGCCAGGCTAGTTTCAGCCAACGAAGCAGTATGGCCGGCCATGTCAATTCCGGGTGTTTTATCGTAGTGTAGCCATCTTATCGGACTATTTTCACTCTTTGTATGCCCACTTGAAGATAGCCAGCCTGCTAGCTGTATGAATATTGTCGTCACTGAAGATACAGCTAGGTACCACTCTATGTAGCTTTGCGACGATGTGGGTAAAAAATTGACCAAATAAAATTTGACACAAAACTAGTGTCATTAAATACTACACTCTTCCTTGAAAAACTAAATTACTTACCGGAAAAAATGGCGTTCTACTGTTACTCTGCTGCTAAATTTGCGGTGCTCTTTTGCGTCGGCTTTCGGCGCCATAAAATATGGCGTCACCTATTGGCCAGATTCCTTTTCCTCGATTCTGAAATCAATTGTTCTTCTTCCATGAGGTTGTGTACATGTCACAACAAATTATCTGAACTAGATTCATTTCATTTTTAGTATTATAAGACCAGCAAACCGAATTTCAGAATGAACTTTGGTGTTTCGAAGTTGCCATCATTTTCCGAGAGATGTCGAAAAAAATAGGAAACGGCGCGCGCGCGTGTCACGAGGCTACTGTTTTCAAAACAACGACATAATTTTCATTGTTACAAAAGGTGGAGAATTATGCAAGAGAAATGATGTTTTTAGATGGCTGGGTTTTTCACTTGAACGGCTGTAACGGGCAACGTGAAAGTCGGTTGACTCCTAGATTTTGCATGCATCACCACCGGTCGTTAATTTTAGATGTTGATATAAGTTTCACGACGAGGTGACGAACAGAAGTACCCGGGCTGCGTAAAATTCCGGGGTCTAACGAAGCTCAACACACATTGGTACCTAGCTGCATTTTGACGATGGTCTTCATACAGTTTGCTGGCTGTCTACACTATATGTTGAGCTCCATTAGACCCCGAAATTTCACACAGCTCGGGTAGTTCTTCTCGTCACCTCGTCGTGAAACTTATACATAATCAACATCTGGAGTTAATGACCGATGGGGGTGCATGCAAAATCTGGGAATCAACCGACACTCACCTTGCCCTTTACAGCTGTTTAAGTGGAAAAAATCTAATAAACGTCATTTCCTTGCATAATTGTCCGCCTTTTGTAACAAAGAAACGTCTGTCGTCGTTTTGAAAACTTTACGTTCGTGATTCGGGAGATAATGAAGCTTTGTAGCAGCAAAGTTTGTTCTGAAATTAAGTTTGCTGGCATTAAAATACTAGAAACTTTTAACGAAATGAAACCTGTTCGGATAATCTATTGTAACATGTACGCAAGCTCGTGGAAGAAGAACAGTTGATTGAAGAATCGGCGAAAAAAAGAAACTGGCCAACAAGTGACGGAATATTTCATGGCGCCGAAAGCCGACGGAAAAGACCACTCCACAACTTTACAGCTGAATAACAGTAGAACGACATATTTTCCGACAACCGTAAATAATTTACTCAAGGCCGAGTGCAGTTTTTAATGACACTAATGTGAAGGGTAGAATAAAAGCAAACATTGGCATCATTGTACATACAAGTCTAAACCACGACGAGAATTTTTCATTCACAATGTATTTTTTAAATTCTGTGGATGTATCCCAGGGACAAGAGCCAAATTCAGAGAGTTTGAGAAATGTATTCAATTGGTACTGAATTCAGGTGACTTCATTTGAATTTAATGTTTATTCTACTATCCTGGAATATTTTTCAAATTGCTTGAAAACGAGACACACTGACGGATGCCAACAAGATGACTCTATATTTTGACCTCCAATACCTGGAACGGGGGTGGGGGGGGTCAAATGAAGAAATGAACTATTGTCTACTTTAATATATAAATACCGGCCCTTAATTACGACAGTCGACAAAATTGTCCACTCTGAGTGAGGATGGAAGTACACCATGGTGGCTCAAACCATGTCGACTATTAGTCACAACAGCATTTCCAGAGTGTTCAAAAACAACGGACACGCAATTTTATAATACTCGATGGAAATTCCATTCTAACTAACGACGGCTTGAGCATATCGGACACTTACATGTTCCTGTACAACCGTTTGTTGACTGGGCACCCTAAAGAAGAAACGAAAGCAAAAAGGAAATTTTCCCCAAGCATCTGCAGTGAATAAGGTATGAAAGTAAGGTGGACGTCGGGCAGCGAGACTTGCAGAGAGAAAAGATGGACGATGTCGCACGTTTACAGACCAGAATGTTAATGTTGCTTGTCACATACCAGGAGTATGTAGCAATACAAATTCGAAACAGAAGTTTCTAAAACAGTGCCGGACTCCACTTCTCTCACTGTCGAAGGTTCGGGTGCACAACTTCATGTCTTTTTTCATCGAGACAGTTCCATGGTTGGTGTGTATAGCGACACCTATGGTACATGGACGTTTGTGACCAGCTTTGGAAAAACCCATGCGCAGTATTAATATATTTTATACGAAGAAGTCACCCTTTCAAATTGTGGAATACGACGAGGAAAAAGTGATGAGGAAAAAAATTCAACGCCATTTTGTGTATGTAACAGCAGTCACTAGGAGGCGTTTGAGTCAATGGGTGATGCCCCACCTTGGAAAAGGTTGCATGAGTCAGATTAATGAAACTGGTCATGCTCACTGGCTCACCTGAGATTTGTACAAACTCTAGTGCTGAATATTCCGTAGACGATAGGGTTGGCCAGATTATTCAACACGCCCAGGCTCTGTCCCATCACGCTCACCGCCATCGGCACGTGATACGAGTAGGCTAACATCATCTGGATGACGAAGAAGGGACTCCAACAGAACACAAAGGCTGCAACAATAAAGTTTTAGAAGACGTCTCAACATGCAGCATACAAACATGTAAGTCTACTGCCACAGTGTATTCAGAGAACTCGGCTGTCTACCAGTCTGAAAAACAAGTTTTATTGAGTAGCGGTAATACTTTATGTGCAGTGATATAGATTACTGTAAGAATATGCCTGCAAACATGGGATAATATGCATTTTGATAATTCCTTCCAGTTTTGAGAAAACACGTAAGTCTTCGCGACATATCGCCACGCATCAGAACTGCAGTAGACGTATCTCGCATGTTATGCAACGTGTCAATGAACTTCAGGATTACTCGCATTTCTACTTACCAGTAACAATAACTAGGGTCATTTTGATAGTTCTTATTTTTGCCTGCGGTATCACTCCGCGAGAGCTTGAGTGGCTAGCATCCGTGCAGCTGGGGTTTGACGTCAGGCTTTCAGACAACATCGGTTCACCGTCTGAAGAGAAGCAGACGATCCATCATTCAGTTAAGTAAAGAAACAGCTTCATTCTGGCAAACTGCAAAGTGTGAACTCTGCAGACTGAATATGTAAACATGTCATAAAACGCCAATAAATACACGCTTTCTCCTCAAAACAAGTTGGCTATATGCTTACCGCAACAAAATAGCGGATTTGCAGCGCAAATGAGCTACGCATTGCGCATGTGCGAGTTACTTCCTGCGCGAAGGCTCATGGGATAGCTTGTGGTCACGCATGTCGTGAGCAGGCTGGATAGTGTGTGCATTTGGAGCGATTTGCCAACTAAAAACCGTGTTTCATTTTTTGCTTTATAATACCAAGCAAGTCCTCTCTCTCGTTTGTAAACACAGCGTAGCTATAATCAGTGACCGTGTGACCGAGGGCACGACTGTCGTCATGTTCAGTATTGGGGCTATCGGCGTTGATTTCTAAATCTCCGCCTCAGTCCGGTTTCAGACAAGTTGAGAGTTCTCGGGTGGCTTAACTTTTGTAGCTTTCGCCGTGGAGTGCTAGAGGCGATACATTTAAGAGGGAACTCCGTCGGAATGTTGTTCTCATACGTCTTTTTCCCGCCAGGAAAATGTTCGCTGCACACACGATGGCCCCTAGGCAATTACATCGCCCTTGATGCCGCAGACATACAGGGACGATAACTAGTACATCCTCACAAAGAGTTACTCATTTCAAAATACAGCAAATAAAACCAAATGAACCATACATACCACGATTCTGGATACAATTTAGTCAGCAAAACTTGAATAAATCGATGAAAATCTGTCGCGGTTTGCTCGAGTTTCTCTTACCGGGTGCCATTTTGAGGAAGTTACGTGAAATCACGCATGTTGACGAATAAAAAGTCTAAGGGACACATATCTTACAAATTTCACCCGATACCGTCTCATGCTATTTTACAAGTGTCGCGAGATAGCGTCACGCGCTTCGCTCAGTCTTGCGCTAACCTTTGCCTAACTCACGTGACTCAGTTGACATATTTTGTGGTTATCGCGCGCGCGGTGAACGGCAACCAAAAAAGTGGACTTGGAATTCTTCTCCAAAGTCAACTTAATACTCACAACTAAGCTTCATCAAAGATATGTATAGAAGTAGAGAGGACCAATGATGAAAGTAAGCGTTTTTTTTTTTTTTTTTTTTTTTTTTTTA